>CM071874.1:25312498-25330346 GCA_036759665.1 Gynandropsis gynandra
TCTAGGAGAAGGGGGATTCTCGTATTTTCATACCCCATGTATTCCACGTTTACGTTTGCTTAGTGACAAGCAAACATTCAAGTCTGGGGGATTTTGATCATCTCGTTTTCATACGTATTTCTTGCACGATTTAGGATACGTTTTTGATACATATGTGATGTTTTATGTATGATTCCGTATCCGTTTTACTTGCTTTTGTGCTTTTCATGTTCTTACAGGTTTTTACGCGTATTTGGACTATTTTGGAGCTAAAGGAACATGCACGGAGCTAAGGAGCAACTTTGGGGATCATCACGTGACAAACGGGGCGAGATTGAGCATGGAAAAGCCTCACCCGATCGGGCACAACCCTTGCACGATCGGGCAAAACCTACGGCCAATTGTGTGGACCATTTAGCACGACTCAGGCAAGCATTTAGGACCATTTTGCCTTGTGCCCGAGCGGGCACACATGCCATGCCCGATCGGGCATCATTCCAGCCCACAAGACGCGCACGAGTTGCCCTAGCCGCACCCGAGCGGGCACACTCATTGCCCGAGCGGGTCGCGGCCCGTAACTGCTCAAAACTTAAGTAAACTTAACTTAAAACATAAGGGACCTCGTGGGGCAATTTAGGAAAAAATTGGACCGACTTAGGAGGCTTAAAAGGAGGCAAAAAGACGTCATTACAGGAAACTTACAGAGGAGAAAAATTCAGCGAAAGATAGAGCAGATTCTTGCGAGGAGATAAGCGAGGAGCATTGGAGATCAAGCACCACCACTTCGGTTTTGTTTGGTTTTTATGTTCCTTAGACTTTCTACTATGTTTATGTTTCTTTACAGACGCATGAGGGAGTAGTTTGTTTGTTCTAGGAGAAGGGATTAGCCCTTGGCTATCCCGAGACCGCTTTTGATCTATTTTGAATGCATCTTCCCGTTCTAGTTCATCTATTCTTTATCTGAGTACTTGAATTTACTTGTGTTTGCGATGGCCACGTAAATACATGTGTTAGAGATTAGGAGAAGGAACGAAAGGAGATTAGGAGAAGGACCGAAAGGAGAATTCTAGTCCTAGAAAGTCAGGTTTAGAACAACCGAGGTTAGGCCACGAAAGTAGGGTAGCAACGGTTGAGGGTGAACGGGCGAATCACAGAGTTTATGGGTTTAGTTCATGGTGTCAGCCACGAAAGTAGGGGGCAGCTTGTCTAGATCACGTGTCTATGCCTTGAGAGAGGGTAGATATCATGTTTTAGGATCGTGCCTTAGATAGATTTAACTGGGATTGCATGATAGGTAGGTTGATCGTTGGTTTCGGTAGTCTTGTGGTGAAACCGGTTTCCTAGGACGTTTATCTCATCGTTAGAACCCAAGTAGTTTATTTACTTTCAGTATTTCATTCTTCATCACCATTCGTTCGTTAGCAAGTTTGATTCGTGGTTCGGGTTTAGGTAGTGTTCCGTAGTCTCTGTGGGATCGACACCTAAAATACTACACACGTGCCGTGCACTTGCGGGTAGATTAGGTTATATTTAAACTCTGATACGCATCAGAATACATTATACTTCTACCGACCTAAGCGACCCATGCGACTCAACCGACCCATGCGACGCAACCGACCCGTGCGACCCTCAACCGACGCGTGCGACCCATGCGACTCAAACGACCCTCAAACACTCTGCGACACTCAACTGACCCACGCCCCTCAAACGACCATTGCGACCTAATCGACTCACTGACACTGATACTCACCCGTTTCAAATCAATAAACTGAGTCCAAGATGGTCATGAAACTACTGCGACCCTTGCTACTCAACCGACTCACGGAGTCGAAGATGTTCATGCAACTCCTGCGACCCTTGCGACCTAACCGACTCACTGACACTCACCCATTTCAAATCAATAAACCATTTTGTGACTCGAAAGCTTGCAAAACCCTAGAAATCGAACTACTTACACTTATTGACGCCATTGAAGATTGACTCGTGCTCTCTTCGTGCTCTCGTCGGCAGTTTCCTTCTCGCCAACTTCAAATCGTTCCCTCTCAAGTTCGAAATCACTTATTTCTTTCTTACTATCAATCCCTCTCAAGTTCGACATCACTTATTTCTTTCTTGCTATCAACTTTTAAACAGATTTCACGGCAAAAAACTGTTCGGCTTTCTCGTTTTCGGCAGTTTTTCACGTCGAAAAACTGTTGAACTTCCATTTTTCCACGTTCGAACATTAAGGGCAAATTTGTCTTTTCTTCAGTTTTTATTTTTCGAATTTAATAATTATTTTGGGGAAGGGTATTTTTGATGTGGTTTAGCCCTATAAGGGTATTTCTGATATTCCGCCATTTAACGGTCTACTTTGTGAAGTTTTAAGACATTAGTTAACTCTTGATGAATTGTTTGAGGACTCGCCTAAGATTTTCCTAACCAACTAACTCAAGTTACAATCTTAAGTTTTATTTTATCTTTTGAGTTGCATAAAATTCGGATTTTCCCTTGATTTATAGTGCATAAATTAGAGTTTTCCGCATTATGTATTATATATATATATATATAAACAATTTATTTTGCTATATTTTCAAAAAAAAAATAATTGATTTAACACTCATTATGTTTGTCTTCGTTTCATGAAATGAATATCATTTTTAAAACAGGAACTGAGTTGAAAAATGTTTTATCTTTTACTTATCCGTAAAACTTGTACAAAGGAAGAATTAGATACCCCTTATTGATAACATCAAATACATATAAATAGAAAATTAGTGATTAAGTTTAATTTAATTTAGCATGTAACTTACAATTTTACCTTTCAATTTTATATGTGCCACAAGATTAAACATCCTTGGTGACTCCAATCTTGATACACAAACAATCAAACAAAGAACGAGGTAGCACTTTCATGAGAAGATCCGCTAGTTGATCTATAGATCTAACATGAATGACACGAAGAGAACCATCCTATACTAGATGACTAATAAAATGATAATCAAATGCCAAATGATTCATACTAGAGTGAGAAATTGGGTTTGCACTGAGATAGGTTGGTCCCATATTGTCCCAGTAGATCATAGGATATTTGATAGGAAGAATCTTTGAGTTTTTTCAATAGTGAGGATATCCAATGAATTTCTGTAGCACTGGAAGCTATTGAACGATACTCTTCTTCGGTAGATGAACGAGCTGATGTTTTGATCTTTTTGGATGAGCAAGAAATCGGATGTGGCCTAAGATACACTATATATGCGCTAGTAGATGTCCAATTATCACGATCACCTACCTAATTCGCATCACTAAAACCATATAAAGATGGATGATTAAAAACTTTATAGAATTCTTTGTACCAGTTAGATATCGTAGAACCCGCTTGATGATTTTCCAATGTTCACTTGTAGGTGCATGCATGAACTGAGATAATTGATTGAACACAAAGCAAATGACATGTTTCCGCAGTGTCAAGAACTGTAAACTTCCAACAAGAACACGATATTTCGTCGGATTCGTGAGTGGTGTGCCATCACGAATAGAAAGATGAATGTTAGATGCCATTAGAGTAGTAACAGGCTTACCATCGTGCATCTCGCTTAATTGAAGAATGTCTGTGATGTAGTTATTTTGAGAAAGATGCAATGCATAGAATATCGTATCACTTCTATTCCAAAAAAAATGAGCTCTCCAAGATCTTTGATAGACAAACTCTCACCAAGTGTGGTGATTAAATCTATAACAACAGAAGAAGAGTTACATGTTACACGAAGATTATCAATATAAACTAGAACATATATGGTGGCATCATCAGTATGTAGAACAATGAGTCAAGCATTAACCAAAGAATTGTGGATGCCTTGAGATACAACATAATTTTGTAACTCCGAATACCATACACGTGGAGCTTGCTTGAGACCATAGAAGGTCATATGAAAACGACAAACATGAGTGGGTCTATCATGAAAACAAAGCCCACTAGTGGTGTCATAGAAACTTCATCATTAAGATGATCTTTGAAGAAATACATAATTTACATCCAGTTTTCAATATTCCAACCCTTTGAAACTAGTGATTGATGACTTTTGAGATCGTACTAGACTTGACAACTCATATGCACGAAATGATATGGGACTAAGAATTGGATTTGAAAAAGAGAAAGACAAGTGTCTGAAAGTGTTTGGTGTGTCATTCCACCCAAGATTCAAGACCACCATCTTTTTAGAAGATTCAAGAACTAATTCAAGGAGTTAGAACATTTCAATGGTCTTTCTCTTCTTGTTCTATTTTGTCCTTGGCTTCAGCATCTCCTTCCTATTTGTTCATCGTGTTCATCTTGAATCTTGTTTCTCATTATCTTGTGTTGACTCCTGGTTTTAGGACGAGCTACGCGAATGTAGTACCTATCAATTCTTTCCCCTTCAGCATTCACCTTGTCCTCAAGGTGGAAGTTCGGATACCTCGTTATTAGATCCTCCATTATTTCCCAAGTAGCATCTTCTTCAGGAATTCCCTTCCAGTGTATCAACAATTCTTTCTTCTTTATGCCTTTTTGTCTCCTGATTTCCGATGTGGCTTCTGGTTCAAAAAACAATCCAAAACCTTTATAGTTCCCGTTGGTAAGGGATGCATAGAATGGTTTCCAATGGTCTCTTTCAGTTGTAACACATGGAAAACTAGATGTATGGAACATCCTTCTGGTAATTCCAGCTTGAATGCAACTTGTCCTACCCTTTTGGTGATCTGATAAGGGCCATAATATCGACTTTCAAGTTTGAAATTAGGCTTAGAAACCAAAGATATTTCCCTGTAAGGTCAGAATTTTAGGTAGACCCTGAATATTCCAATTCTCTTCTATGTTTATTTGAAAAGTTCTTCATCCTTTGTTGAGCCTTGTTCCGATTTTGCTGCACCATATTCAACATTCTTCCCTTTCCTTCATCAATTTTTCTAGATCCATGTTTGCAATAGGTGTTTCAAGTCTGTTTATGAGCCTTGGAGGTTCTCTTCCATATAGAACATGGAACGGTGTGGTATTTAAAGAGGTAGATAACATCAACCACGTTACTCATGATCTTGGTTTCACACTGATATTTAGTACCTTAGTTTGCCCATCTGATTAAGGGTGATAAGCAGAGCTACATACCAATGCAGTCCCCTGAGCTTTGCAAAGAGAAGTCCAAAATTCACTCAAGAAGATAATATCTCTATTCGACACAATTTTCTCCGGGAATCCATGCAATCTTACTACCTCCTTCATGAATATTTCTGCCACTTGAGTCGCTGTACATGGATGTCTAAGTGGTATGCAGTGTCCATATTTACTCAACCTATCAATCACCACTAATATGTTATAAAAAAACTTTGGATTTAAGTAATCCTTCTAGAAAAATCCATGCTGATAACATATCAGACTTGTTGTGGTATTGGTAAGGGCTGTAGTAGACCTGTTAGAGTGAGAGTGGAAGCTTTGTCCGTCTCACATACCACACAATGTTTTATATGGTTCATCACAACCTTAGTTTAACCCCTTCCAATAAACTTCAGACGTCAATCTCTTCAAAGTTCTAATTTGTCTAGCATGTCCTCCCATTAGGTTGTTGTGGAAAGTTTCTAGTAAGGTTTGTTTGTTACTGGAATTTTTGGATGAAACCATCCTTCCATTCTTATATAGCAGTCCTTCTTTGATTGCATATTTTCCTTTGATTTTAAATTTCTCTTTCTAAATTTCTCGCATCAATCTATAACAGCCTTCATCTTCTTCTAGTTCTTTCTTGATAGTTGACATATCTAGCTTCCAATATAAAATTTCTTCCATGGCTAACTCCTCTTCAGTTCTCTCTTTTCTCGAAAGGGCATTTGCAACTTTATTGTTACTTCTAGGGGTTGTACTTTATCTCAAAATCCAATACTAGAAGCTTGGTTACCCATCTTTGCTGGTCCTTAGTGATATATCTCTATTCCAACAAGTGTTTAAGGCTTTTCTGATATGTCTTTATCACAAACTTGTGCCCCATCAGGTAATGTCTCCAACATTCCACTGCTAACACAATAGCCGACAATTACTTTTCATACATTGATGTTACCTTGCCTTTGTTAGAGAATCCTTGACTCATGAAGGTCACCGGTTTTCCATTCTGAGAGAGAACTACACCCACCCCTTGACCAAAAACATATGTCTCAATAATAAATTATTGTGAGAAGTCAGGAAAAATTAAGACGAGAATAGATGCCATAGCCTGTTTTAATTCCTTAAATGTCTTGGTAGCTTCCTCGTTCCATTTGAAACTATTTTTCTTCAGCAATTCTGTTAGTGGCTTAACAATTTTTCTATAGTTTCTTACAAACTTTCTATACTAACCAGTAAGGCCTAAGAATCCCCTGAGATCTATGATGGATCTTGGAATCTTTCACTTTCTCATAGCTTCAGTTTTAGTAGGATCAGTAGCAGCTCCATCAACTGAGATAATATGCCCAAAGTAGGCTACTTGTGATCATCTAAAGGTACATTTCTTCTGATTTAAAAAGCATTAGTGATTTCTGAGAATATGTAAAACAAAGTGGAGGTGTTCCATATGGTCATCCAAACCCTTGATGTATATTAGGATGCCATCAAAGAAACTAGAATGAACTTCCTCAAGTATTCTCTGAAATGTCTATTTCTTCTTCACGTGTTGAGTATTTGTTGTAAGTCCATTGGTTCTAGATGTTTGAACCTTGTAACGAGATTCTTTAGCCTCCTGAGCCTCAATCATAATTTCCAGATCAATAATTTCATTTAAGTCAAGGGGTTTGTATCTCAATACCTAATCTTGAATACTTAACTTGAGTCCATTCAAAAAAGTATCTTCTAAAACATCATCTTTCAGTTGGGGTGTTGCTACTATCAATTCTTCAAACTTTTGGCGATATTCCTCTTCGGTCCCGTTTGCCTCATCCTCATCATTTGCCTCAAAACTAAATTGTCAACCATGCTTCTGAATATCTTAATGATTCTACACTTAAGGTCAGCCCAGTCTCTCAATATATCTGGATCTTGAATCTATCTTGACCAAGTGAGAGCCTTTCCTCCATCAGAGTGAAGGTTATGTCCACTTTCTTCCATTCTAGAGTGTCATTTAACCCAAATAACTTCTCAACCCTATAGATCCAATCATCTGGATGTTCATACATATCATTGGGACTTGAGCTTTCTTGATTGCATTTTTTAGGTTGTTTGCAATCTTTGTTCTTGAATGATGCCTCCACTGCTTTGTCCTTCTTCACGAGCCACTTTTTTCCCACGTCATGTCTACTTTCATTCCATAGAATCTCCATCTTTGTTATTGCCTCCAATGCCTTCTTCATTGAATCCATCTCGCTAGACAAAGTTTTGAATTGCTCATTGGTTAATATCGTCAGTGTTAACACTACTTCCTCTACCGCTGCTCTTGAAGCATTTTCCCATCTTCGAGTCGTTTTTGTAGTTTTAAGCTCTGATACCAATTTGATTTGCACCAAATGGTATACAACTAAGAATTGGATTTGAAAAAGAGAAAAACAAATGTTTGAAAGTGTTTGGTGTGTTTGAGATCACTAGTCTCCAAAGGATTTACCAAGAAATTTCTTATTTTCATTATGAACATTTGCATAGGATTTTATTACTGCCACACCCAAGATTCTGGACTACCATTTTGTTATAAGATTCAAGAACTAATCAAGAACTTACAACATTTCAATGGTCGTTCCCTTCTTGTTCTCTTTTTCCTTGGCTTCAGCATTTCCTTATTGTTTGTTAATCTTGAATCTTGTTTCTCATCGTCATGTGTTGACTCTTGGTTCTAGTTCGGGATACGGGAATGTGAAACCTATCAACCACTAGGCTAAATGTTACCTGGAAATCAATACATGGACATTTATGAATGTCCTTCACAACTCGCCTTGCTTTGTATCCATTGATTGACCCATTTGGATTGTAATTGATGCAAAAAATCCATTTGCAACCTATAACATTAATAGCCTATGTTACCGTTACTATGTTTCAAGAAACATTTTTTCCTGGAGCATTGAGTTCTTCACACATAGCTGGTCGCCAATTGGGATCCTTAAGAGGGTGTGTTGCAATCGATGGTTCAGATGATGGTGAAGTTGTTGTTGTATGATAAATATATCGTGTAGATAGCTTCTCTATTATTTGTCATATGTTTTGATTTTATTTTGGTTTGTTTTAGTTCTTTTTTATGCCTTTTTGGGTAATTTTGTGGTCTTTTAGATAATAGGGGTAATGGGCATACTACGGAAAAACGTGATGAAACTTAACACGAAAACAAGCATCCTAAGAGGAAACACTCAAAATGCTCAACCATAGCACCAAAACGCTTGGCTGAACACTTTGAAATCTAGTGCTCCAAAATTTACAGTGGAAACGCTCCACCCGAGCAGTCTTTTACTAGGTCGAGCAACCTAGACAAGTGGTCAAAGTTAACTCCAAATTTTATGGGAAAAGTGCACAACAACTAATCACTCGGATGAATAGTTACTGAACTCCCTAAGAACTTGCAGTTTTGAATTGTATAAGTGAGAGAAATATTTCCTATATATTGGGGACGAGTCTATGCATAAAGGGGAGCGAGAGGAACGCCATAAAAAGACTTTCAGGTCATACAAAAGTGTGAAAAAGCTATCGGGCTTCATCGAAGGACCGAACTACCAGTACAAATGGTCTAAGAGGAGAATACGACTGCTACTGATCAATATAAATCGTTTGAGCATCTCTAAACCGTTCTTTTTACTATTTCTTGCTGTAGTTCTTTCCCAAGATGTAGATCCATAGATGTGATCTATGATTTAGGCTAGAGTTTTGCGTACTTGAACTCATCATACGTCATGAATGGATTCGTGTTTCTTGCTTCTTTGGTTTAATGTATGTTCTAATTATTTCAATCCTTTTATGTTCACTGGAATTCACTGTCAGATGGTATAACTATAGACAAATATGTTGGGTTATATTAGATCATATGCAATTAGATAGAGATGGTTGATTATACCTTTGAGTGGGTTAGTTGGTCTAGGAATTAGGATATTGGTCTATATTGCATTCAATGTGTAGGTCATGGACATCATTAACTTAAACATTGGATAGGAATCTGTACTACGAAAGTAGATAAGTTTACTTAACATTCGATAGAGTTTATTAGACTCGTTACACTAATAAGCTATATATTACAAAAGGGTTTGCACTACGAGAGCAAGTAGATTCGGATTCGCACTGTGAAAGCAGATAGATCCACTTTAAAATGATTGAATTCTTCAAAAGAACTCAGTTGCACTTTCCATAATCTTTAATGAGTTTATGTATGGAAATTCTCTAACCTAGAAGCATCGTCTCACCGATATATATTTATAATTGTAATTTAATTTTCTTGTTTATATTAGATACAACCACACCCTTTTGTTGTTTAAATTCCTTTACTCTCTATGTTAGACCCTAGTACTACACTATCTTTATCCTTACGGAATACTAGTCTATGTATAAATTTTAAAACTTGATATGTTTAGATCACACCTAGACAACACATCAAATTTTTATTGTATGATAAGTAAATCGTGTAGATGGCTGCACAATTACTTTCTTTGATATCATTATCATCAGATGAATGTTACATATTTCATGAGTTTTAGAATATCCACGTAACTAGCATTGTGCAAAAAAGAACTATTTGATGGCTCAAAATGTATTGTCTCGACAGTAAATGGTGAAGGGTCATTGCTTCGGGGCGACAAAGATGGTTGGACAAGTGATGTCAAACATTGGAACATGTGTCATAGAAGGTAATGACGACATAAGGTTTGGCGAGGACCAATCAATGATCTAGGACATAGACGAGAAGGGTGCTAATGATGAGGATATCACAAAAAAAGTAAGCCTCGAACGGACGGAAGGAATGGACGGGTCGAACGGGAAAGACAATCACGAGGACGCGGATATGCAGACCGTTGACGAGACTCACGAACTAACGGTCGCGTCCGATATTCGGGCCGGCTAACTCGGAGATGAGACTTTGTACGAAAACACCTAAATGGAGGCCTTCCTAAAGTCCAAATTCGATGAAACAAAGACCATTGGAACCAGCACTCAAAGAGTTTTCAGATGAGTACCGGATCACTACCGGAACATCACTTTTCCGGCGATATTTCGGTGATGTTTCCGACGAGACCTCTAGTGCACACTTAAAGCCAAATTCCGAGGTTTCAAGCATGTTGAAGGAGCCTTGGACTAGATCTAAGGACAAGAGGCTACAAGAGAAGATTCAAGACATCATAGAAGCCCAAGAGAATGAACAAAATATTATTTGAAGGGTTTAAAGCCTCACAAGCCCTTGGACCACACAAAGATCCATCAAGAGGAAGTGTCTTGGATTTGTGTCATTCAAATTCAAATTTGAATTCAAATTGTACCAAGAACATCTATAATTTAGGGCTTATTTCGTGCATTATTAGTAGGAATAAAACCTAGGAAGATTAGTGGTCAATAAGAGTCTTAGACTTTTCAATAGGAGTGTAATGTGGGAAGTTTGTTTTGGACTTCTTTCTTTTTTAGGACGCACGCATGAATAATAAAAATAAGTCATTCTTGACTCAATTACAGACCAAAGGAGCTTAGCTCATTGTTCTTGAGATTGAGAGATTCCTCTCACACAAATCGTTCAAGTCCGGACTTGCTCGATTCGACTTATCAAGTAAAGAACCGCGGTTGCTTGTGGTGTCTTCTATCATCCTAAGAGTTCTAGAGGTGCATATTTTCAAGGCTTTTGGACGGTCTCACTGAGATTTGGGCCAACGTTCTTGAGTACGTATCCGTCTACGGTTTCAAAGGCATCCATCCGCACAACCGAGTGAACGCACGATCTAGTCGCGCATCAGCTGGTATCAGAGCACGTTCTCACGGTTGTATCTATTCGATTATTATTCATTTTATTCCTAAAGGATTTGGTTGTTCTCTCTCTTGTAGGTTCAACCAAGGAGTCATTTAGGGTTTAGAGTTAAAAAAAAGAAACGACCAAAGAGCCTAAGAAAACCAAAGAAACGACCAAAGAGTCTAAGAAAAACAAAGAAAACGGCCAAAGAGCCTAAGAAAAGAAAAAAGAAAGAAAACTAAAAGTAGAAACAAAGAGTCCAAAGGGCCACTCTTTAGAGGCTGAACCAAGGAGAAACCATTTGTAAGTTCATCATCAAAGAGCGACTCAACACACGAGAAACACAACACTCGCAGCAAAGCACTTGGACCCGGATGACGAACACGTTTTAAAAACGTGAACTCAAAGATAGGGAGTCCTAAGGAACCTAAGATCAGTCCACCAACGGATTCCAAAGGAACCTAGTAGACCTCATAATCATCGGGAACTAAGTTTGATAAGAAGGTTGAGTGATTCATCATGTCCAACGAGAGTGAAAGATCAGTGAATAGAGCACTAGAGCCTCAAGTGACAAGAGAGGAGTTTCAAGCTCTCTAAGAGCAAATCGCGAATCTCACGCGTCTCCTCAAGGTTCAACAACAACCACCTCGGCTCAAAAGGGGAGCACCGGCTCATCCAAGGCCTAATCATGATCAATCCAGGCCTAGAATACCACCTAGGGGAGGCCAAGAACCACATCCTAGAGCTAACCTAGGAGAGGACGAAGATCACAATGCAAACTTGTATTTTGGTCGATACGGCGGGGGAGCTGCAAACGGACCCTCCGATGACGAAGATGACCTACCCTTCATGGCAAGTCGAAGGCAAGAGGGAAGAGCACCACATAGAGACTTCCATGACCATGATAATGGTGGTGTGAGAGTGGACATTTCCATGTTTACCGGGGATAGCGATCCGGAGGCATACTTGGAGTGGGAAAGACACACAGAGATGGTGTTTGATCTCCATGAGTGCACCGAGCAACGAAAGATCAAACTAGCCACAACTAAATTCAGTGACTACGCTTTGATTTGGTGGGATCAAATCATCCATTTCAGAAGGATGAATGGTGACCAACCGGTCAACACATGGCGGCAATTCAAGCAAATCATGAGAAGCCGATATGTACCTTCATATTATTATGAAGAAGTGCGTAACAATCTGAATTTCCTTGTGCAGAGATCTTTATCCGTGTAGAATTATTACAAGGAGATGCAAAAGTTGATGGTGAGGATGCAAACTCTAGAGGACGAGCGGACCACCATGGACCGCTTCAAACGAGGCCTCAACATCAATATTTTAGAACAAGATGAGCCACATCGGTGCCAAACAATCAATGAGCTGCTGGATCTCGCCATATTATATGAGAGACAACCACTAAGGAGGTCGAGGCATCAACGGTACGGAGGAAGCAGCTCCAACTCGCGGCAAAGTTTTTTGTAAAACAGCCGCTCGGATCAAACCGAGCAGCGACCCGCGCACACAGACGTGCGTCTAGATCGGGCACCACCCAGCACGGACCGACAACGATCAAAACCATGACTTGGCGCGAATCTGAGGGGAAGCGACCGAGCATCGAGGCCTGACCCCAGACCAGAAGTCCAACAACCTAGGAGAGGGAGCACCGAACCGCTAACGCTTCGAACCCGAGACATCACTTGTTTTCGGTGTTCTTGATGAGGGGATTATGTGCTGGATTGCCCAAACCGACGCTCCATGATCATTTTCGAAAATGGCGATATCGAGTATGATCATTCATCTGATCGAGAGCAACTAGCAGAGGAGATAAGCTCTTGGAAGACTCTTGGTGACACGATGGGTCCTTAGCACACAACCTAAGGACGATGCGGCCGAACAACGAGAGAACATCTTCCACACTCGAGTCACATCCACGACAAGATATGCATCATCATCATCGACACTGGGAGCTGTACCAACATCGCGAGCACCATTGTTGTGGAGAAGCTTGGACTCACTACTCTCAACCATCCAAAGCCACACAAGCTCCAATGGCTTAACGATAGTGGAGAAACGAAGGTCACCTCTTGCTTGGCCGTCCTTGGCAATACGATGCAAAGGCGCAACACGACGGCTACACCAACCAATATTCCATCCGACACAAGGGCAAGAAGATCAACCTACTACCCTTGTCACCAAAGCAAGCCTATGAAGATCACCTTCACATTGTGCAGCAAACTAGGTAGGTTGAGGAACCCAAGAAGTCGCTAATGGTCACCAAGGGTTCCAAGAAGGTATTGCTTGCAAACCGGCCGATGGTTCTCGTACGGTATTGAATGAAGCGGCTACTAATGTTTTACGGCAGCCTTTTAGTTTCACTAATGCACCTAGTACATTCATGAGGTTGGTGAATCATTATCTTAGGGATTTCTTTCGCAAATTTGTGGTAGTATACTTTGATGACATCTTAATATACTCTAAGAACATTAGAGAGCATGTAGAGCATCTTAGAGTGGTTTTAGGTGTTCTTAGAGCAGAAATGTTATATGCTAACATGAAGAAGTGCACCTTTGCTACTAACAAGTTGGTTTCTCTAGGCTTTGTTGTTAGTGATCAGTGTATCTTTTTGGATCAAGAGAAGGTTCAAGTTATCAAGGAATGGCCGACACCTAGCACGGCTGGAGAGGTCCGAAGCTTCCTGGGCCTCATCGGGTTTTACTGACGATTCGTATGCATTTTCAGCACCATTGCGGCACCAATGAATGAAGAAATACCGAGCCTTTGTGTGGCAAGACACACAAGAGAAAGCGTTCCAAACGCTCAAGGAGAAGCTGCTCCACCCGCCTCTCCTATCTCTCCCCGACTTCACCAAGACACTCGAATTTTTGATGAGGATCAACGACAACGCCTATCAACTTGATCCTCGAGATAAGTACAATACTAGCTCATCATTTAATATCACTGATCTTAGCCCTTGTATTGCAGATGAAGCGGATTTGAGGGCAAATCCTTTTCAAGGGGAGGGAATGATGAGGATATCACAAAGAAAGCAAGCCTCGAACAGACGAAAGGAACGGATGGGTCGAACGAGAAAGACAATCACGTGGATGCACGAGACGCTGACGAGGACGTGCAGGACTCTGACAAGGATGCACGTGATGCTTACAAAGACGCGGATATGCGGACCGTTGACGAGACTTGCGGACTAACGGTCGCGTCCGATATTCGCGGGTCGGCTAACTCGGAGGCGGACCGTTGACGAGACTTGCGGACTAACGGTCGCGTCCGATATTCGCGGGTCGGCTAACTCGGAGATGAGACTTTGTACGAAAACACCTAAATGGAGGCCTTCCCGAAGTCCAAATTCGATGAAACAAAAACCATTGGAACCAGCACTCAAAGAGCTGTCAGATACATACCAAATCACTACCGGAACGGCACTTTTCCGGAAAAATTCCGGCGACGTTTCCGATGAGACCTCTAGTGCACACTTAGAGCCAAATTCCGAGGTTTCAAGCATGTTGAAGGGGCCTTGGACTAGATCTAAGGCTAGGAGGCTTCAAGAGAAATTCAAGATATTATAGAAGCCCAAGAGATTGAACAACAAAATTATTTGAAGGGTTTAAAGCCTCACAAGCCCATGGACCACACAAAGACCCATCAAGAGGAAGTGTCTTGGATTTGTGTCATTCAAATTCAAATTTGAATTCAAATTGTACCAAGAACACCTATAATTTACGGCTTATTTCGTGCATTGTTAGTAGGAATAAAATCTAGGAAGATTAGTGGTCAATAAGAGTCTTAGACTTTTGAATAGGAGCCCTCTTTTTTTTAAGGAGGCACACATGAATAATAAAAGTAAATAATTTTCGAATCAATTACAGACCAAAGGATCTTAGATCATTGTTCTTGAGATTGATAGGTTCATCTCACACAAATCGTTCAAGTCCGGGACTTGCTCGATTCGACTTATCAAGTAACGAACCACGGTTGCTTGTGGCATCTTCTATTGTCCTAAGAGTTCTAGAGGTGCATATGCTCAAGGGTTTTGGACGGTCTCACTGAGATTTCGGCTAACGTTCTTCAACACGTATCCATCTACGGGTTCAAAGGCATCCATCCGCACAACCGAGTGAAGGCACGATCCAGTCGCGCATCAGCTAAGATAGGGTATGGAAAGTGAGATTGATGAAAGATGACATGATGTGGGATATAAAGAGGAGATGCAACTGATTAAAGGAAAAAATATGAACTTTAAGTATTGGAGTACTCGAGAAAGACAAAAGGAGTTGAACAAGATGCTAATTTGTGAATAGAGTAAGATCGTGACAATGGATAACAATGACATCCAAAGACACAAAGGTTTGTGTAATTTGGTGGGATTCGAAAAAGACACTCGAAGGGATACAAACTCGAAAGAGAAAGAGTGGGCATGCAATTAATGGGATAAAAAACGTGGTGGAAAAGGCATATGACGAGAAGGAAAAAGGGATGGATACATGCATGAGTGAGATCCAGTTTCAACAATATAGCGATGTTTACATTCAGATATCCCATTGTGTTCAGGGGTAGGGGTGTGGGGTGAGGTACCTAAGTGAGATATGTTTTGAAATCTAAGAAATAGACGGAGAGCAATATACTCACCACCATTACCGGAATACAAATGGATAATTTTGGTAGAGAGCTTTGTTCAACAAGGTTTTTGACGTGTTTGACGGAAAAGCCATTTATATCGGGTGTATGATCTACAAAATAACATAATATGTAGAGTCATCAAAAGAAAGAATATATTAGATCCAAACATCAGAAAATAAGTAATGAAGTAGTTAAGATGATTGAATGGTAGACTTGAAAATAAAAGCTTATTGTCTTATTACGCGAGCATGCATTACAAAGAAATGAATTTGAGCCAGAAAATGAAAGTGAAAACTAAGTAACCAAGTCTTTTAGAAAATGAATATCTAAATGACCTAGAAAAGAATATCACTCGAAAGGAGTGGTTTTTATTGCAGAAAGATTTAAAAGAAAGAGATGGACCGAAATGTTAATTGAGATGGTCATTCATATAGAACATTCCTAGTTTAATCATTCATTAGTTTTGTCCCCGTGCATAGTTCCTTCATTTGAAATTTTGAATGGAAAAATTTCACAGAAAACATCATTAGACTTCACAATCTTTTAAACGATAGTAAATTCTTTTGTGTGAAAGTGACGTAAAGAATATTGTGAAGTCGCAAATAACAAATGTAAGAGGAATCGATGAAAAACTCGTATGAGAGATGGGTGGGCAAACTACGTTGCTTATAACAACTTCCTCACCACCTTGATACAAACTATGTAAAGATAGGTTATGGAGATCCATCGAGATACGATGTAAAGCTCAACTTTTAAGTAGCCATGGTCTGTAGTCATATGGTGTCGTGGTCGTGTTATACGCATGTAGTTGCCATGGTTGAGCTGATGGACGACATGAGTTAGACGAAGATGGACACCACGATTGAGAAGAAGTGATTCCCATTGCATTGATTAGATGAAATTAAGTGCACTTCTTCGCATTATGGCCTTGAATAACGCATGCTTGGAAACGACCACGATAAGGTTTTGTCATGTGACCTTCAGGACGTGCCCATAAAGAACCATTATTCATATCACCATGGAATCCCGATGAAGTAGAATTCCAATGATTCATGTGAGAGCGGTCGTGCGTATGATATGCTATCACCGGGGAAGAAGACACTTGTGAGTTGAGTGCTTGGATTTTTGCTTAATAATTGAGTACTTTTTCATGAGGCTCGTCAATAGAGATCAACGTATCTCGAGCTTTGACATCATCAAAAATGGGTTTGAAGTCATCTGGTAAACCATCAATAATATGATTTAGTAGATCCTCATGGTCGATGGGCTTTCCAAGGAGGGCAAGTTCATCTGCCTTAGATGTGATAAAACGAAAGTATTCATATGGTTATCTGAGTTTCCTTGGAGGCACATCTAATTTTTTCTAAGACTTAGTAAATGTGACAATGAGAAGCCTAGCCATAGCCACCATCGGTTGAAGTGGTGCAGAGATTGCACCTAGAAGAGCACTAAAAAGAAGCCGATCTTATTGTTTGAATGGGGCAAAGGCCGGATTCGAGATTTTAGTTCCATCAACGACGATATGGACATCCGAAACTATAGAATCTTTGTCAAAAAAGCAGTGGAGAAAATGGTCTTCAAGAAGTTCATAAATTTTAAATACTCCACATAAGATAATTATGAACGTGGTTGATAATATTTGACATATTGACGAAAGGGATGACCCTTTGTGGTTCTTGAGGATTAAATGTTGTGGCAGCATTGGATTCTAAGGTTGAGCTGACAATGGCAATTAAAAAGGTATAAGGAGATCAAATATTTCACCATCAACTCGAATGAACCGAGTTATAACTAATATGGCGAGAAGTTCCGTGATAGTCTCGACGATGACTGACATGCGCAGTCACATTGACGACAAGCGTGTGTGGATTATGGAGTATCTAGCATCGTCAATAGTAACACAACTCATTCAGGTCTGACGATGATCTATTCGTGCAACGAGAATTCACATCAAAGTGACAAGGACCAGCGACGTGAGCGACACGATGTAAACGACATATCTGGTGTCGTGATGATGTCTTGACGACACTGGATGAGCGACGGGCAACCAAATCAAAGGAGGAGACAGGGTTGGGATGTCTAGGGCGGTGCGACGAGGGCGACGATGACAACTATGGGTCACGAAGATGACTGATCATCTCGTTTTCATACGTATTTCTTGCACGATTTAGGAGACGTTTTTGATACATATGTGATGTTTTACGTATGATTCCGTATCCGTTTTACTTGCTTTCGTGCTTTTCATGTTCTTACAGGTTTTTACGCGTATTTGGACTATTTTGGAGCTAAAGGAACATGCACGGAGCTAAGGAGCAACTTGGGGGATCATCACGGGACAAACGGGACGAGATTGAGCATGGAGAAGC
>CM071874.1:25343353-25361894 GCA_036759665.1 Gynandropsis gynandra
GCGACCCCTTTACCCTTGGACCCCTGCGACGACCTTTGATCCCTTTGACCCCTCGATGAGACTCTGTGACCTAGTGCGACCGTACGACTCTGTGACCCACTCTGTCACCTTTGACATTGCAATAAACACAAGAGAAACACGAAAAACTCACTATACATACCCGGTTTTTCTGCGGAACGTGCTTAATTGCAAGCTTCTTTGTTGACAACAAAGGATTTCAACCTAGTGGCAGCGAATCTGATGCCGATTTCAAGCTACTCTCGCCGAATCTGTTGTGGTGTGGGGGGAATAGTAATTTTCGCGCGAGAATTAGAAATGCTCTAGAGGAGAGATAAAAATTGTCGTCAAGGGTAATACGAGATTATTAATATTTTAAGGGTAGATTTGAAATTGAAACTTTTTTTTTTCAGCCAAAGGTATTTTTGAAGCATTTTAGCCTACAGGGGTATTTTTGAAGTTCCCGACGGAAAGTTGTGTTAATATTATATTTTTTGTCACAATTATTGGTAATGACATTGACATTCATATTAAACTGTATAAAATCTGTAACGAGTTTTCCAACATTTCTGTTCGTTAAAATTTTAAATCTTAACTTGCTTAACAATTACCTCAACAAATTTTAAACACTATATATCTGTTAATTTTGCGTTGAAATTTTGTTAAAAATTGGAAAACTTTTTGTCACATGTTAGTGTCGAGTTATAAAAACACTTCGAATCATATATGAAGTGAATTACACGCAGAGTTACTGTTTTCTTTAAAATTTATATATTTATATTATTTTGAACAGTAATTATATTATCCGTTTCAATTAAATAATTTTTTAATATAATCAAAGACGGATAATTTGAAAAAAAAAGTCTAGGCTAAAATTTGATTACAAATTATATAACACTGGATGGTAATATTTTAAAGTCGTGAGTTTTAAAAATGATAACTAAAAATTAAATTAGAAAAAGTGACCCACAAATTATTGAAAGTAATTTGTTTTTGCAATTAAATTACTAGATTATTGGTTTTGCCAAAAAATACACAAACCCAATTATCGTCGTGGTCTAAACAAATGCAGTTTTTTTAAAGTTGTTTTATTCTTCTTTGACGACATGTCATCAAAATAAAGTTGTTAAGGTTCGTATGTAATACCTGCGTGATATGTATAATTTATCTGAAATTTATAATCAAATCTACTTCACAGATTAAGAAAAATTGTTTTAAGTTATGATAACTCTATATTTAGAATAGTAAGACAACAAGAGAACAAGAGGGTGTAACTTTTAGTCTAACTCAAAGAGCGCTGACAAATCCAATTTTGTAAATAAACAAATAAAACATAGTGGAAATATTTTAGATTCTTGAAGTGATGACGCCTTCGACATAATTTAATTAAATTATAGGGGTTGCCATTTTAGGTTAACCTTTCCCTTAATGACTATAATATAATTTATTATATAAATCATAGACCAATTATTGACCGAAATTAGGGTTTCGTAATTAAGCCTTGAAGGTCTAATTAAGAAATAGCTGTCTCGCGGTTTCTATATATGATCTAATTAAACTGCTCTTCGTTTTGAACGAGGTGACCCATTGACAAACAAGATCTCCGTTACCAAATTTTGTAAAATCTCTCTAACTCTCGCGATGATATCTCATCATCCTATTATTATTTTATTTTATTTTTATGCTACATTAATTATTATTTATAAATTACTTTAAATGAATTATATATTAGTAAAATTAATATTTTAAAGAAAGATAAAATATTTATATTAATTTAGAGGATATTTTAATTAATATACATGTAAATAAATAAGAAATTTAGTAAATTAAGAATAGTAAAAACAAAATATATTTATATATTTATTTGAAATAAAATTTAGTAAATTATTAATCTTCAATGAAATATTAACAAATAATTGATTTTTTATGTATTCTTTTTTTTTTCAAGCTTCCACATTGATATCACTATCATATATTATTGAGTTATAATAATTAGATTCTACCAATTTTTTGATGATTTAAACAAAAATTTAAATATATTATCTATTTTTTGTAAAATGATATAGAAAATATATCATCACATTTAATTTTTTGTCTTTCTATATAATGATTCATATAAATTCCAATTTTTTTTGTCTATAATGATTCATATAAATTCCAATTGTATAATTAAAAATTGCTAAAAATTCGCGCATTGAGCAAGTTCTATTACTATATAAATATCAACTAAATAGATGGTGTATGTTCACTGAAAATGGATCGAGACCGCACTAAAACTATTTTCATATGTTACTTTGTTGATATTGTGATTCCTCCAAGATAAATCAACAACTATTATCATGTGTATCACATCAAAGGATGTTTTATTATCGAACAACATCATCATATCTTATGTAGATCATGGTTTGGAGAAATTCTTATTTGCTTATTATCTAAAATTATTGGATATGGCATAAATCCGAACAAAATTGAGTATAAGGGTGTTTGTTTGGCTCTTTAAAGAAGTAGAGACAAAAGTTTGATTGAACATAGAATCACCACGTGAAAGTAAAATAATAAATGTTACTCGGTATAAAATTATTCTTGATTCAAGCTTTTTGTATGTGATACTAAGAATTATGGTTTTATATGGTAAATAATTTGTTTTTCAAGTTGTTAAGAAGAGATTGAAGTGGAAAAAAATGAACAACATCAAGTCTATAACATCTTATAGGAGTTTAGAAGCTGTGAACAAAAAGAATAATATATAGAAGACGAGTGAATTATAAATTTTGAACTAATTAATTATGCTAATGAGGTATGCTTTCAGTGAAATGATAGGAGAGGATGAAAGATGAAGATGAAGATAGAAGATGAACTATTCATTTGTTCATGTGGATGATACCATAAATCCTTTGAAATTTCTTTGTCATTACTCATACAAAAAACATGATGGAGTTTTGATTTCATTTTTTATTATATTTTAATGATAAAAGAAAATGTAGAGAAAATTTGGAAAAAATAATTGGAAGACAAAAATAAAGATTGCAAAATTAATTAAAATTCTAACCAATAAGCACCAAATACTATGTATCACCTTATAATAATATATTATATATGTTACATATTTTAAATTTTTTTCACTTTAACTCTGAATCAGTTGATTTAATTATTTTTTCATTCGACTTTAAGTTATAAAATAAATATTATAATAATTAATTATATTCTAGACAAAAATATTCACATTCATAGTTTAATGCAATATATTTTCACCCTATTGATATTCTATTAGTTTCATATTTATTTATTTCAAAATATGTTTTCCACCTAATCTTATTATTAAAATAGATCAATTTTATGTTATAACATTCTGATATTTTTTATTAGGATCTATTACCTATTATTCGATAAAATAATATATACGCAATGTCATGAACCAATATTTTCAGTATTTCTAATATATCGATTTATTTTAATAGATTAATTTTATTATATATTTGTAAATTTTTAACATCCCATGCATTGTGCGGGTTCTTTTTCTAGTTATAATAAAATATATTATGCCTTGAGTTGTCTATTTCTCTTTCAACTCTCATTATTATCAATATTTATTAATTTCTGTAACCAATGAATAGAAAAAAATATTTTATATTTTTATATTTTTTCTAAGCAATTATCAGTTTATCTTATACATTTTTTGAAAGTGTTTATTTATAATCGAACTTTCCCATCGAATAGTTATTTCGTTTAAATTTATAATATATATTATTAATATACATATGTAATATGTATATATGTATATTTTAAATCATATGTATTTAATTATATGGCTTATTAATATTATTTATATAATATGTATTTTATATTTTTAATATATATTTATATTTATTAATGATTAATTTTCAACACGTTATCAGCACGAGCGTTCTAATTAGTTAAGAAAAAAATACAATATTATACGCTATAAATATTATTTTTAATTTCAATTTTTTATGATCTCGATTTCCAATCGATTTTGGTTTCGATTTTGATTCGATTTCAATTAAAAAATAATATATAAATCTCGTGTAATATATATCCTGATCATTATATAAATATATGTCATATTATAAAGACATCACACACAAAATTCCACACCTAATATATTATACTATGTAATTCTGCGGGCTCAACCACCAATCAATGATATTAAGATTTTATGAATATTTATCTATTATTTATTCTTGTTATAAGGATGGCTACGCCATCATTTTTTTACGTTATATTTTATTTGTTAATTATTTTATTTATGTGGAGGATGAAAAAATTTCACCCCATAATTTATTTAAATTATGTTTTTCATTATTTAATTGTTAATTGGTTAAATAAATCTAAAAATGTATTATCTATAAATATAAACGGATCTAACACATGAATTGTTAAATAATAATTTATTTAATTTTGTTTTCAATATCATAACTTATATTTGTTTATTTTTTTCTTCAATGATAATAGATATTCATGTCGAACTTTGTGAATCTCAAAATTACAGCACTAGATGCCTCTGGAAAAAAAACTATATGATATGGGCATTTGATGCTAAAATGCATCTAAAAGGCAAAAAACTCATTGCCACGATCGATAAAGATAATAATTCTTCAGAAGAGGAAAAGGCAAAAGCCATGATATTTTTAGGCCATCATATTGCCGATGGATTAAAAAAATGAGTATCGAACAAAAGAAGATTTGTGGGAATCTCTTAAAGATCGATTTGATCACCCAAAATATGTGTTCCTCCCAAAGACAAAGAATGATTGGTTAAATCTAAGATTCCAGGATTATAAATCTGTGGATGAATATCATTCTACAATGTTTGAAATAATCTCCAGGATGAAATTATGTGGAGAAAAGATGAGTGATTATGATAAGCTCGAAAAAACATTATCAGCATTCCATACTGATAATGCAATTTTACAATAAAAATATCCGCGAAGGATTTTAAGACCTATCACGAATTGTTACAGCTTCTCCTCGTTGCAGAACAACAGAACGAGCTATTAATGAAAAATTATCATGCTCGTCCCACTGGTGCTGCACCATTTTATGAAACAAATGCAACTTCATCAAATTATAACCAATGGCATGGCCGTGGATGTGGATATATACGTGGTCGTGGTCGAGGACGTGGACGTGTTCGCGGTCGTTGAAATGGATATGGTAGAGGAAGTGGTCGGAGTAATCCACCAAATAATTTCCATCATGGAGAAAATAAAAGGAAAGATATTCGAATAATGAAAATGAAAACGTGACTAAAAGGAGAAAAGATACAATATGCCATCGATGTGGTATGAATGGAAATTGGTCTCACGTATGCCAAACACCAAGACATTTTGTTGATTTATACTAGAAGTCACTAACGGATAAAGGCAAAAATGTTCAAACGAATTTTGTCTCGGATGATCTCGATGATTTCCTGAATAACGACAAGGTTGGAATGCACCTTGACATTGCGAATTTTATGTATTAACCTGATAATGAAGATGAGAAAATAAATGAGATTTCGATATGAATTTCTTTGTTATCATTATCTCATTTGAAGACTTAGCTTGTTATTTTCGAATGCATTTTTCTTTCGCTTTAGTTTTTAAAGTCTTATTAGATTATCTTCTATTGTAATATTTTGTTACATTATTATATATTATATGCAAATTTTGCTTCATATTTTCTAGGTTCATCTATATCTTTATCGGATCAAAGTAATACAAAATATGTTTCGATCAAACAATAATCACGGAGATATATGTCTGGTCGATTATGCTACGACACATACAATATTGAAAGATAAAAATTATTTCTCCAAGTTGAGAATACATGAATCCAGTGTCAATACAATATCTAGAAATGCAAAAATAATTAAGGGATGTGGAGAAGCAAATTTTATAATGTCTGGAGGGACAAAGTTTATCATACAAGATGCATTGTACTCTCCACAATCCCAAAGAAACTTATTGAGTTACAAAGATATTCGCCAAAATGGCTATCATGTTGAAACCATGAATGATGAAAATCATGAATATCTTTATATCACGACAATGGTTTCTAAAAAGAACCATATTGTAGAAATTTTACCAGCTTTATCCTCTAGAATATATTTCACAAAGATAAGAATGATGGAATCATATGCCATATTCAACCTAAGATATGAAGAAATGTTTAAGATTTGGCATGATCGATCGGGTCATGGTTCATTAATGATGGGAAAAATTATTCAAAATTCCAATGGTCATCCATAAATAAAACATGAAAAGATATTTCAATCTCATGAAATCGTATGTAGTGCTTGTTTTCAAGGAAAATTGATAATAAGACCATCATCTGTCAAAGTTGGACATGAATCACCATTGTTTTTAGAACGATTACATTGGGATATATGTGGACCATTTCGTTTTTAGAATGATCCGGACCTATACATCCACCAAATGGACCATTTCGATACTATATGGTATTGATCGATGCTTCTAGCAGATGGTCACACGTTTGCTTATTATCAACCCGTAATGTTGCATTTGTGAGGTTTATTGCTCAAATAACAAAATTATAAGCTCAATTCCCCGATCACTTTATTAAGAAGGCGAGGCTTGATAATGCTGGTGAATTCAGTTCTCAAGCTTTCAATGACTATTGTGCATCGTTTGGTATTGTGATTGAACATCTCGTACCACATGTTCATACACAAATTGGTATGATAGAGTCATTGATTAAACATCTCAAACTTATTGCTCGACCATTGATAATAAAAACAAAACTTTTAGTTTCTGCTTGGGGGCATGCCATTTTACATGTTGCCGCACTAATTCAAATGAGGCCAAGTGCTTATCATAAATATTCTCCATTACAATTATCAAATGGCCAAGAACTAAATATATCGCATCTTCGAGTATTTGGTTGTGCTGTATATGTTCCAATTGCTCCACCGTAACAAACAAAAATGGGCCCACAACGCAGATTGAGAATTTATGTTGGATATAATTCACCATCTATCATTAGATATCTTGAACCAGAAATGGGTGATGTATTCACAGCTCATTTTGTTGATTGTCATTTTAATGAGAATGAATTCCCACCGTTAGGAGGAGGAATATAACAAGCCTCACGAGAATAAACATGGAAAACACAATCATTGTTATATCTTGATCCTCCTACAAAACAATGCAATTTGGAAGTGCAAAAGATCATACATTTGCAGAATATTGCAAATCAACTTCCAGATGGGTTCAATAATACAACAAGGGTTACAAAATTATATATACTGGCTGCAAATGCACATATTCGTATAGAAATACCAAAAGGGCATACGGATGAAAGACTTTCAAATGAGTCTACAACACGCTTGAAGCGCAGACGACCAGTTGGTTCTAAAGATAAAAATCCTCGAAAGAGAAAGAAGTTTGATAATAATGATGATTCTCAAATCATAGAGAACATTAAAAAAGAAACATACGAGGAAGATGATCTTCAAAATGAAAATCATGAAAATAATCATGAACATATAGAGAACAATGAAATTTCCATCAACTATATCTATGA
Organism: Gynandropsis gynandra; assembly: GCA_036759665.1. Classification (NCBI taxonomy): domain Eukaryota; kingdom Viridiplantae; phylum Streptophyta; class Magnoliopsida; order Brassicales; family Cleomaceae; genus Gynandropsis; species Gynandropsis gynandra. Next base: position 25,350,896 of record CM071874.1, read on the forward strand.
TGAAAAGATTATAAGAAGAGATGAAATAAATGACAATGATGGAATATTTCTCTTTCTCTATATCCAAAGGAATTCAAAATGATAGTGAAGATCTAGAACTAATATCAGTGTTAGAATGTCAAAAGAGACATGATTGGATCAAATGGAAATAAGATATGCAAATAGAATTAGACTCATTAAATAAAAGAAAAGTATTTTGACCCATCGTTCAAACTCCAAATGGTGTCAAACTAGTTGGATGCAAATGGGTTTGTACGAAAGAGAAATGAAAATAATGAGGTCACGAGATATAAGGCACGTCTTGTCGTACAAGGGTATTCCAAGAGACCTGGAATTGATTATGAGGAAACATATTCCCCTGTTATGGATGCAATCACATTTAGCTATTTGATGAGTTTAACATCATCCAACAACTTAGATATGTACCTTATGAATGTGGTTGCGACATATCTATATAGATCTTTAGATCATGATTTATACATGAAAATCCCTGAAGGATTAGTAATGCAAAAAATATCAAACTCAAAATAAATGTGTGTAATCAAATTGCAATGATCTTTGTACTGATTGAAACAATCTAGTTGTATGTGGTATAATGGTCTAAGTGAATATCTATTAAAAAAGGGATTTTTTAATAACCCTATTTGTCTTTGTGTATTTATTTAGAAAACAACAAGTGGATTTGTGATTCTAGCTGTTTACGTTGATGATCTGAATATAATTGGGACCTCAAAAGAGATTGAAAATGCTCGGAATTTTCTGGAAAAGGAATTTGAAATGAAAGACCTTGGACAAACAAAGTTTTGTCTTGGTTTAAAGACAGAGCATCTAAAGACTGGTATATTCGTGCGTCAACCGAAATATACAAAGAGAGTATTAAAACGCTTTAACATGGATAAAACAAATCCATTAAGAACTCTAATGGTATGTAGATCTTTAAATGTTGAAAAAGACCCATTTCGTCATTGTGAAGAAAATGAAGATATATTTGGACTAGAAGTACCATATATGAGTGCAATAGGGGCTCTCTTGTATCTAGCAAATTGCACTCGTTCTGATATAGCATTTGCTACTAATCTCTTGTCACGATATAGCTCATCCCCTACACGTTTTCATTGGACAGGGATTAAACATATCTTCCAATATTTACAAGGGACGATTGATTTAGTATTATTTTATCCTAGAGATTGCAAACGTTAGTTGATCGGTTTTGCAGATGCAGGTTACTTATCAGATCCTCATAAAGCTAGATCACAAACAGGATATGTTTTCACAATTGGCGGGACAACGATATCATGACATTCACAGAAACAAACACTAGTTGAAACATCTTCAAATCATGTTGAAGTCATAGCACTTCATGAAGCGAGTAGAGAATGTGTGTGGCTCAGAGCTTTAACTCGACACATACAAGAGACATGTGGATTATCAATTAATATTAACCCAACAATACTATATGAAGATAATACTGCTTACGTTGCTCAAACAAAAGAAGGATATATCAAAAGTGACAGAACAAAGCATATACCTCCAAAATTTTTCACGTATACAAAAGAGCTCGAGAAGAAGAAAGAAGTTGATGTTCGATACATCCGATCATACGAAGATATAGCCGATTTATTCACAAAAGCGCTCCCTACTTCAACATTGAGAAAACACATTCGGAATATCGAGATGTGTGACATTCGAAGCTTATGATTAAACAAAGGGTTGAAAAATCGAGGAGGAGTTTTTATGGTTGTACTCTTTTTTCCTTATCATGGTTATTATCCCAAAGGGTTTTATCATAATCAGGTTTTTAACGAGGCAGTCAATAGACATTTAATGAGAAGTGTTAAAGTGTAAATGTCTTAATGGGCCACGGTCCATATGTTTTTTAATTCAAAAAAATTAAGAACAGTTTACCTATAAATAGACAACTCTCCCTTGTAAGGATAAACCAAAGAAAAATCAGAAGTCTCTCTCCTGCCTCTCCTATTACCTCTCTTCGTGTAACATTACTCTCCTTTCCCTCTTTTTTTATTATATTTTATTATAATATATATATATATTTATTATACATATATATTTATATATTTAGTTAACTCATAAAATATATATACATATATACGCGTATGAATATGTCAATATTTACATAATATATAATATATATTATTAATATACATATGTATATTTCAAGTCATATTATTATATGTATTTAATTATATATATGTCTTATTAATATTATAATATATATTTTATATTTTTAATATATATTTATATCTATTAATGATTAATTTCCAATAAATTTTATATTTTTATATATATTTATTTTTTTCGTGCTTTTATCAACTATCATGTATTGATATATTTAAATTTTATGATCTTTTATAAATGGACATTTTTTGAATTATTGTTATTCTTTTAAGGTGTTTCAATGTTCAGTCTTTGATAATTTTTCCAGATTTGTCAATGAATTTCCTATTGGTACCTTGTTGATGATTTCTACAGTTAATCCAAACGATTTTCAATAGATTTGTGATTGAAAAGTTGTAACATATTTCAATAGTTGAACATTACAATGGATTCTATCAATGACAACATTTTAATATTTGTAATAGATTAATTAATATTATATTTAAAGAAAATTAAGCAAACGAAAGAAGAATAGAGGAGAACGAGAGAATAAAATGGAGCTCAAATTGAGGAGACCGAATTGGTCTTGTAAAAATAGGAATAACTTTTATTTTTACAATGTAGAATATAGAAATAAATTTAAATACTAGAAAGATAAAATACATATTCTTAAATATGTTATTTTCTAAACAAGAAAAGAAACAAAGATTTCATTTTCTCCTAAGAGTGGATGTGACTAAGGCGAGGAGAAGGATAAAATGGAACTCTACAGAATAATTATTTCATTATTCTATGTGAGAAACAATCTCTTAAACTCTATCGATGAGTGAAATGGTTTAACATTCTCCTTAAACATGTTAACGATTTTATCACCATGAGGTGATGCCTCGTTAAAACCTAACTAAGTAAAACCTTGTAGGATAAAACCTTGTGAATAAAAAATTATACACTCACGATTTTGTGTTTGTTGAGTAGATCGATAATCTTGACCGATTCTGTGAATGAGGTTGAAAGTATTTACAAGTCCAATTGAGTTGTGATGATTTAAACATACTTGGTCACTTGTGGTTTTGGTGATGATGTATGCGGGTTTATGGCATTTTTGGGTGTATGTTATGGATATGACCGCTTCTTGATTTTTTATTTAGATCAAATGATAATCCACCTCAATATGTTTGGTTTCTTAATGGAATATAAATATTGTGATGTGGATTACGGGTTTATTGAGGCAATTATTAACTATTGGTCGTATAGTCTTGATCCCTAATCCTTCAAGTATTCATTTTATCCAAACTAGCTCATATATTGTATAGGCCAGGGCTATGCGTTATACATTTGCACTAGATCTAGTCATGATAATTTGCTTTTTACTTCTCCAAGTCAGGACGATGCCTCCTAATAACGTGTAGAACGTTGTAATGGATCTTTTTATCATTTCTATCTCTAGTCCAATTTACGTTGCAATATCCAACTATATTAAAGTTGTCATTGCATTTCCTTTGTATCCCTTTGACAAGGGAACTTGATGTATTTGAAAATCTACTATACCATGTTCAACTCGTGCTTAGTTGGTGGATACATAAACTTGCAGACCTAATTCACAACAATATATATATATATATGTAATAGGACATGTAATTGTATGTTAAATTAATGTACCTATGATTTTCTGATATGCTATGGCATCCTATATTGGTTTCCCTAACGATGATATTTAAAATTCTCATCAATGGGAGTCTTGGATGGTTTCAATCCGAGTTTACCTATATATCATCTAACATATCAGGGACATATTTTTTTAGAGAAAGAAACAATCCGTCTTTAATATGTGTAACTTAAATTTCTAGTTAATATTTTAATTCTTCTAAAGCTATTATATCATATTTATTCTTAAGAAATATTTTGTATTTTCAATTCCCTTATTATCATTAATCGTAATTATGATATCATTTACATATACTAGTATGGCAATAATTCTTGTTTCTCTCTAAATTTAAAATATGGAATGCTATGTTCTCTAGTATATTCATATTCTAAAATAATAGTTTGGAGAGTATGGGAGTCTTGAGTATTCCAATTGTTTTGTTGGAATTGAAATAATGTGAAAATGGCTTTTTCGACTTCTCCTTGACGGAACACGTTGTGGACATCTAGTTGCCACATGTTCTATTTGAGGTTAGTAGAAACTAAGAGAATTTTTGTACCATATGGAGCTTCTCCACGGGTTCAAATTCTTCATGTTGTTCCTTTAATGTATTTTTGTGTAAACCTATGAGCAACGAGTTTATCCTTGTAGCGTTCAATTTCAATATTTCTATGATTTTTTTAGATCCATTTGCATATGGCATGCTTTTTTTGTCTTGGAAATTTCTAGAAGATCCCATATTCTATTCTTTTCAAGTGTTGATATCTCATCCATAATGGCTTTTTTGCGAACCCAGAATAAGTTGGGTTCTTCAAGAAACTGTCAATTTTCCTTACAAACATTGGTGGTCATTAGAAAAGTTAGTTACATTATAAATAAATTCTATTGGATAAGCAAAAAAAAAAAACTTAAGAGTAATGGATTCGAGGAATTGGTGAGTCTGGCTCTAGTCCATCATCAAATCGCTTTAAGATTGATTCATTTGAATTGTGATCAGTGATCAATTAATTGATAGATTCATTGCTTGGTCTAGGTATGATGAGTTTTGAGGATCCGGTCTTATGGACTTGTGGAGTTTAGATTTGTATTTTTCATTCACAATTTGATATGGTTTAGTATGTGTCTTAAGATCATGGAAACGATAGGAGTATCGATAATAAGTTCTAGTTCATCAAAATTATTAAAAAGAACCTTGAGATTCATCAAACTTAACATCCTTTTCTACATAGACACATCTTGATCCGGGATAAAAGCATGTGTATCAATTCTGAGTAGAGGAGTATACAATGAAGTTACACTTGGTACTCTTTGGTTCAAGCTTGTTTCTTCGGTTTCATCAAGAATAAATATAAAAATCAAGAACTTTTAGAAAAACCAACACCATGTGTAGTGTTGTTGGGTACCTCAATTGGAGTCGAATTGTTTAGACATCTCATCAAAAATTGAGTAGTGAGGTCGTATGTTGTGATCACTATATCTCCTCAGTATTGTACTAGGACTCCTCGTCTCCTTACACCTCGTGATTACACTTCTCGTCATTCTAGTTTCCTCGTAGTCATGTTTCACATTCTTCTAGTTTGACTCTCTTTGAGTCTTCTCGTTCTACTGCAATTCTCATCTGTATAGGCGCTTGTATAATTCTATTTTCTAGACATGAATGATAAAATTTTTTACAAAATGACTCGTCGTATCATGGTATCAGAGCCTTGATCCAAAACTTTAAGGGTTTGAGCTTCTTGGACTTCCACGAATGATGATGGTCACTAGTGATGAAGGTAGTGATGATGATGAAGACGATGACGGTGACCTTCGGTAATTGTGGTGGTGAAGATGTTTTTCATTTCTAGACCTATTTCTAGAACGAATTCGGCCAAAATATTCCTCCGTTTCAATGCTGAACTCGACCCACCGACTCTGATTCGAACCTCAACCTGACCTCTCCGAACCTGGCACCTCGTGATTACAATTCTCGTGATTCTAGTATCCTCGTAATCATGTTTCACATTCTTCTAGCTTAACTCTCTTTGAGCCTCGTTCTACTGTAATTCTCATCTATATAAACACTTGTATAATTCTATTTTTCACACATAAATGAGAAATACTTTTATAAAATGAATCGTCGTATCAGTTATGATGTAATTTGTTCATTATTTACGATAAGGTCCTTCTTGTTTTATATTTCTTTATAATTATCTATATACTTCAAAATATTTAATTCATTTATTTTTAAATATTTAGAAATTTTTGAATTTACTGTTCGTATTCTTTTTGTAGAGACTAGATGAACATTGTTACATTGTCCTGGCGCCTCCATGAACGTTAGATGTACCTTCCATTTTTTTTCTAGTAGACCAAAGAAACATCAAGACAATAAAAAAGTAAAGTTAGGCTTGTTTGGCTAAGGGGAACAAAATGTAGCCGTTGGATGTTTTCAAAATTTAGGTGAAAGATGTCAGACCAACTGATGTGTTATGGAGATTGTTTAACAGCAACTGTTGGATATGTTACCTTTCTTTGTCTTTCTGTAAACTTGGATTTTCACATCAACTCGTCACCACCATTTAGGTGGTATTCGACCAAACCATAGATATTCGATGTATCGTCTAGGTGTGAATTAATTCATCTCAAAATTTAATAATTTATATCTAGAATAGATATTATTGATAAGATATATATAATTTAGTATCTGATCATCTCGTTTTCATACGTATTTCTTGCACGATTTAGGAGACGTTTTTGATATATATGTGATGTTTTACGTATGATTCCGTTTCCGTTTTACTTGTTTTCGTGTTTTCATGTTCTTACAGGTCATTACGCGTATTTGGATCATTTTGGAGCTAAAAGGACATGCACGGAGATAAGGAGCAACTTCGAGGATCATCACGAGACAAACGGGACGAGATTGAGCATGGAAAGCCTCCACCCGGTCGGGCACAACTCTTGCAGAGCGGGTAGCGGCCCGAAACTGCTCAAAACTTAAGTAAACTTAACTTAAAACATAAGGGAACTCGTGGGGCAATTAGGGCAACAATTGGACCGACTTAGGAGGCTTAAAAGGAGGCAAAAAGACGCCGTTAGAGCTAGCTTACAGAGGATAACAATTCAGCGAAGATAGAGGAGATTCTTGCGAAGAGATAAGCGAGGAGCGTTGGAGATCAAGCAGCACCACTTCGGTTTTGTTTGGTTTTTATGTTCCTTAGACTTTCTACTATGTTTATGTTTCTTTACAGACGCATGAGCGAGTAGTTTGTTATGTTTCTTTTGATCTATTTTGAATGCATCTTCCCGTTTTAGTTTATCTATTTTCTATCTGAGTGCTTTAATTTACTTGTGTTTGCGCTGATCACGTAGATGCATGTGTTAGGGGTTAGGAGAAGGACCGAAAGGAGAATTCTAGTCCTAGAAAGTCAGGTTTAGAACAACCGAGGTTAGGCCACGAAAGTAGGGTAGCAACGGTTGAGGGTGAACGGGCGAATCACAGAGTTTATGGGTTTAGTTCAAGGTGTCAGCCACGAAAGTAGGGGGCAGCTTGTCTAGATCACGTGTCTATGCCTTGAGAGAGGGTAGATATCATGTTAGGATCGTCCGCCTTAGATAGCTTTAACTGGGATTGCATGATAGATAGGTTGATCGTGTGTTTCGGTAGTCTTGTGGTGAAACCGGTTTCCTAGGACGTTTATCTCATCGTTAGAACCCAAGTAGTTTAGTTACTTTCAGTATTTCATTCCTTATTCACCTTCTTTCGTTAGCAAGTTTGATTCGTAGTTCGGGTTTAGGTAGCGTTGCATAGTCTCTGTGGGATCGACACCTAAAATACTACACACGTGCCGTGCACTTGCGGGTAGATTAGGTTATATTTAACTCTGATACGCATCAAGTTTTTGGCGCCGTTGCCGGGGACTATTGTCAACGCGTCTTAGATTCGAACCTAGAGTCCTTCTTGCTTTGTTTTTATTTTTTTTGCTTTTTACTTTCGATTCTTTCTGCCTAAATTCCTTTCGTTCGTTCTTTTTGGTGTATGACTAGGTCGCAGGGCACTTCTAGTCTATTCAGAATCGACCCAGAGATCGAGCGAACTTGCAGACTACTTAGAAAGGGTAAGGAAGAAGACCACACAGAGCCGTCAGAACAACAGAATATGGATAATCAGAACGGCCATGAACATGCTCAGTTACCTCTCGGTAATTTGGGGCAAATGCAGCAACAGCCACTCGTGCCTCAACCACGAGAACCACAGGCTCCTCCACCACGTCGTCTAAGGGATTACGTGGTGCCGAACATGAACAACGTGCAAACGGCCATAAGGATGCCTGCTGTTGCAAGAGAGCAATTCGAGATTAAGCCAGCAATGATAAATATGCTTTATCAGAAGCAATTCATGGGTGGAAACCATGAGGATTCACATCAGCACCTCAGAGATTTCCTCGAACTTTCAGGTACGTTCAAAATTCATGGAGTCTCTGAGGATGCAATCTTGCTGCGTCTTTTCCCTTTTTCAATTGGGGGAAAAGCGAAAGCTTGGCTGCAATCACTCCCCGCGGGATCTATCACCACATGGGATCAGCTCTGCACATTGTTCCTATCACGCTTCTTTCCTCCGAGTAAGACAATTCAGATGAGGGGGGTAATCACAACATTCAGATGCAGAGATGGAGAGACTATGTTTGAGGCGTGGGGTAGATTCAAGGATCTTCTACAGTCATGCCCACTCCATGGCCTTGAGCAGTGGTACGTTATCCAAATTTTTTATAACGGAATTTCAGATGAGCACTGCATGATGTTGGATAACGCTGCCAGAGGATCATTTATGGATATGAGCGTCGAGGAGGGATTCGCGCTGATTGATAACCTCGCCATGAACCACACCATGTGATCCACTCCAAGAGGTATGCCTAATAGCACTCGTCGTTTATATGAGCCTAACCAGAATAGAGCCATGGGTAATGCAGCGAATGCTATGTACTGTGCGAATTGCGGAGATACGGACCATGTAGCGTATCAATGCACAGTACATGAGGATTACGAACAGATGAATTATGCCCAGCAGCAAGGCAACACGCAATTCGGGAACGCCTACAACCCGAATTGGAGGAATCACCCGAACTTATCATATCGAACAACTCAACCGGTGAAGTATTCGGGGTTTCCACAAAGGCAGAATAATTTCCAGCAAAACAACCAGCAATTCCAGCAAGCTCCGCAAGCTCCTCAACCTCCTCAAGCCTCTTCATCAAACCTTGAGGCGGTATTGCTCGAATTCATGAAGGAGCAGAAGCAGCAACAATCGATTCGAACCAAATTCGACGCGGATGTTGGGACAGCGATTAGTGAGCTTAGATCTCAAGTAGAGTCCCTAAGTACACATGTGAAGATGCTGGAAAACTCAATAGCACAACAGGCCGCCTCATCCTCTCGGAATCCCGGACAGCTTCCCGGTAAGCCCGATCTTAACCCGAAAGAATATGTGAATGCTATTTCGGTATGCAGCGATGATGAGTCTGAGAATTCGCCCTCGAATGAGCAAGGAGATGCTGCTGGTACGCCCATGGATAGAGGAAGAGGTAAGATTGCGATTATGGAAGGAGTCGAAACAGATTTAGAAAAGCCATACGTTGCCCCTCCGGCGTACGTACCTCCGATACCGTTTCCTCAACGATTGATAAGCAGTAAGAACCAAGAGAGAGTGGGCAGATCTACAGAAGATCTCAAGAAGCTAGACATCAACATGCCATACGTCGAAGCACTCCTAAAGATGTCTAATCGTGCCAAATTCATCAGAGAGGTAATGTCCAAAGAGAAGCACACCGAAGAGAACGAGACAGTAGCACTCACCGAGGAATGCAGTGCAATTCTTCAGAACAAGCTGCCACCTAAGCTAAAGGACCCCAGAAGCTTCTCCATCCCATGCAAAATAGGTAATCTCGATATTGAAAATGCTTTGTGTGATTTAGGAGCAAGCGTGAGTATCATGCCACACTCAGTTTTCAAGCGGATGGAGTTCGAGAACCTTAAACCGACGAAAATGTCTCTACGCCTCGCGGATCGTACGGTAAGACATCCGGTGGGAATCATTGAAAACGTTCCCACCATGGTAGGTAAGCTTTGCATTCCCACTGATTTTGTTGTACTTGAGATAACGGAAGACACTAGGACACCTATTATTCTTGGTAGGCCGTTCTTAGCTACTGCAGGTGCGATGATAGACGTACAACAAAGAAAGCTGTCCTTACGTGTCAAAGACGAAACGATCGAATTCATCCTGCCCAGCCCCATGGACGAATCACAACTCAAGGAGTCTTGCTTTACAGTAGATTCGCTGGACGAGTTAGAGAAAGACACACACGATCAAGTAAGTCCATCCGATCCTCTTTTACGGTATTTGACACAAATTGGCGATAATGCAGGATTTGCGGACGAAGGAGCTGAGGTATATACGAAATTCATGAGTGCAATTACAGCACTAGGAGACGTCCCATGGGAGGAGATACCACGTGATATGCATGCTGATTTCATAGCGGAGAAAGCATTCGAGCTTGAGCCCGACCCGCCGCCTTATTCTCGGTATGAGTACGTTGATTCCGATAAAACATATCTTGCTGTTTTAAATGCTAACATGAGTGCAGACGAGATGAGAAGACAGCCCACACGCGTGAAGAAGCGTAAGAGGGTCAGCTCTTCAATATGTATGTACGGGAATTATAGGGAGGACAGCCACGAACCTTCACTCGAAATTCAAAGGAGGCTGCACCCGCACTTGCACGAGGTAATGGAAAAAGATGTCATTAAACTTTTCAACGCAGATACCCCTTATCCAACCTTGGACAGCAAGCAAGTGAACCCCGTGCATGATATGCCTAAGGGATGGCACGATAAGAAGACCCTACCTCATGACTTCCAATCAGGTGATTTCGTTCCACTTTCTAATTCTCGACCTAAGTCTTTATCGGGCAACCTACTGTCTTATTGGTCTGATCCTTTTCAGGTACGAGACGTGGAACTATGGAGTGATGCGGGTGACACGTTCAACGCCAATGGACAGCGGCTTAAGCTCTACCAAGCCGCTCAACCGATCGAAAGTGGAAACTCCATTTCCCTTTCCGATCCACCCGTCGCGCACGCATGAGGAATGGAGACGTCAAAGCTTAATGACGTTAAATAAGCGCTTTCTGGGAGGCAACCCAGCTGCTTGCTTTTCATTTTCTTAGTATTTAAGTTAAAGACTAGGTTATTTATTTT
>CM071874.1:25362524-25374815 GCA_036759665.1 Gynandropsis gynandra
CAAGGCACTTGTCCGGTGCCATGTTTTTGAGATGAACCCCGAACTTAGGAATGCTTAAGAGGTTGACCTTTTCCGTTAGACTTTGCATGATTGAGCTAGGTTTCCCTATGCGTTAGAGCTTATTAGTCGGCTGAAAAACAATAGGTCGTAGTTCTTGGGAATCCTAGTGTTGCTTGTGGGGATGTTTAGACGAGGTTGCTAGGCTGGTCTGTCGTTTATTTTCTCTACCCAGATGGTCATACTTCGTGTAGACGACACTTTACTTTGGTTACATTGAGGATCATTGGATCATATAAAATCGAGCTTGTTTTGCAGATTAAAAAGCACACACTAACACTCCGTTGTCGATAGAAATAGTTGCCTAATAAGCATGATCAAAATCGATATGAGTGCATCGACCTTGATACTCTTTCGATGGTTCGGGTCTAAGGGGTGGGTTGGCGATCATCTTTCTACGTCCTCAGGGCATGGCACAAAAAGCCGCCTACTCCGCTGCACTCTCACACGAGATGCATGAGTATAGCGTCATCGGTAGTCTGGGTCTAAGTAGAGGCTGGATCCCTTCAAATCCGACGTCCTAGAAGCCTAGTGTGTATGCAAAGAAAAAGAAGAAAAGAAAAGAAAAAAATGGAAAAGAAAAATAAAAAGGAAACAAAAGAAAAAGAAAATAAAATAAAAAAAGAATAAAAAGAAGAAGAAAATTATAAAGAAAAAAAAAGAAAGAAGCTCGGAAAGAAAGAAACAAGTATCCTGGGTTGACCTAGGTTTAGCATAGTCTGAAGTCTTGTCTGGTGGAGGGAGTTACGGTAGCGTGTCTAGTTTCCTTTGATTTACGGAGAAGGGGAATTCTCGTATTTTCATACCCCATGTATTCCACGTTTACGTTTGCTTAGGGACAAGCAAACATTCAAGTCTGGGGGATTTTGATCATCTCGTTTTCATACGTATTTCTTGCACGATTTAGGAGACGTTTTTGATACATATGTGATGTTTTACGTATGATTCTGTATCCGTTTTACTTGCTTTCGTGCTTTTTATGTTCTTACAGGTTTTTACGTGTATTTGGACTATTTTGGAGCTAAAGGAACATGCACGGAGCTAAGGAGCAACTTTGGGGATCATCACGGGACAAACGGGACGAGATTGAGCATGGAAAAGCCTCACCCGGTCGGGCACAACCTTTGCACGATCGGGCAAAACCTACGGCCAATTGTGTGGACCATTTAGCACGACTCGGGCAAGCATTTAGGACCATTTTGCCTTGTGCCCGAGCGGGCACACATGCCATGCCCGATCGGGCACCATTCCAGCACCACAGGACGCGCACGAACTGCCCTAGCCGCACCCGAGCGGGTACACTCACTACCCGAGCGGGTAGCGGCCCGAAACTGCTCAAAACTTAAGTAAACTTAACTTAAAACATAAGGGAACTCGTGGGGCAATTAGGGCAACAATTGGACCGACTTAGGAGGCTTAAAAGGAGGCAAAAAGACGTCATTACAGCAAGCATACAGAGGAGAAGAATTCAGCGAAGTTAGAGCAGATTCTTGCGAGGAGATAAGCGAGGAGCATTGGAGATCAAGCACCGCCACTTCGGTTTTGTTTGGTTTTTATGTTCCTTAGACTTTCTACTATGTTTATGTTTCTTTACAGACGCATGAGCGAGTAGTTTGTTTGTTCTAGGAGAAGGGATTAGCCCTTGGCTATCCCGAGACCGCTTTTGATCTATTTTGAATGCATCTTCCCGTTTTAGTTCATCTATTCTTTATCTGAGTTCTTGAATTTACTTGTGTTTGCGATGGCCACGTAGATGCATGTGTTAGGGGTTAGGAGAAGGACCGAAAGGAGAATTCTAGTCCTAGAAAGTCAGGTTTAGAACAATCGAGGTTAGGCCACGAAAGTAGGGTAGCAACGGTTGAGGGTGAACGGGCGAATCACAGAGTTTATGGGTTTAGTTCATGGTGTCAGCCACGAAAGTAGGGGGCAACTTGTCTAGATTACGTGTCTATGCCTTGAGAGAGGGTAGATATTATGTTAGGATCGTCCGCCTTAGATAGCTTTAATTGGGATTGCATGATAGATAGGTTGATCGTTGGTTTCGGTAGTCTTGTGGTGAAACCGGTTTCCTAGGACGTTTATCTCATCGTTAGAACCCAAGTAGTTTAGTTTACTTTCATTTCAGTATTCTTCATCACCACTCTTTCGTTAGCAAGTTTGATTCATAGTTCGGGTTTAGGTAGCGTTGCATAGTCTCTGTGGGATCGACACCTAAAATACTACACACGTGCCGTGCACTTGCGGGTAGATTAGGTTATTTAACTCTGATACGCATCAGTATCAAGGTGGAATACAAGGACTAAGAGAAATTTAGACTATTAACTTCAGAGAAACTATAGTCATGAAAAACAAAAAAGGTGCAAGTAAAATAAATTATGGTTACAAGTATATACATCGAGACGATTCTTTTAGGATCAAGATTTCTTGAAGTTTCGAAACTTCTAAACTCACTACACTCGACCCAGAGATTGAAGGGATCAAAAGGACGATTTGACAGCAAGCAAAGAGGAAGTAGATACAGACAATGTTGAGAATGTAGTGTTGGAGTAGGAGACATTCAGGGCATATAGACCCCTTAAGAACACACAACTCCTTTCTTGCTTTCAAATCCGATTATCGATTGCAACCGATTTGAGCTTTAACCATCATTTTTTAGATGTTGCACAAAACTATTTTTAGAGGATGCTCAAATGAAGTCCAGAACTTCCACCTTATAAGGTTCAAGATGTGTGATTCCCTTAAGCAAGTTCAGGGACTGATAGTTATGGCGGTAATGCTTTTCGCCTTTCTGATCTCTCTCATGGACATGACGCAAGAGTGGATCTGCACATTGGTGCTGAACTCCAGTTACACGTGGAGATGGCTAGAGAATTTGTTTATGATGAAATTCTTCCCCCCTCCCAAGACACAAATATCGAAGAATATGATCAATTACATCACACATGAGGACAGTGAGACACTGTACGAGGCTTGGTAGCAATTTAAATATTACCAGCAAGCTTGCCCGCACTACCGAATGGATCCATAGTACCTTATCTCTACATTCATTGAGAGGCTCCAAGAGGAAATCCGTATCAGGATCAACGTAGCATGTGGAGGATCGTTGCACGATCTCCATTTCATCCAGCTGGAGGAGTAAATCGAGAAGATGACGACAAAGTATAATGCTCCGAACGAATATACAAGGTGAAATCCCTAGAAGGAATCGACAAACAAGGACTCAAACCTCCAAGCAGAGCTCGTTGAAATGAAGGTGCAGATGACTAACATGAATGTAGAGCAGTACCATCATCGGATCTTCAAGGGTACTAGGACGATCGATCAGAGGTTTATCTAACAGAGCAAGAGGGAGAAGAACTTCGTTATGTGGCAAATAATTCATATTCGAACACATACAATCCGAGTTAGTGAAATCACCCGAATTTCTCATATAAGAACATCGCCAACATACATAATTTAACATAGGGGAACTATAAACCGCAATCATTCCTAAGACCACCGCATAACGAGAACTTCCAAAGAAGTCCAACACAATACAACTTTGTGTACGAGCAAAGTGGAGCTCATATGGTAGCCCAACAATCTAAGATGGACGACGAGATCAAGTCCATGCTCTCGTAGCTAATGCAAGTACATGAGAATCACAATGCAGAGCTATGAAGAATGAAGGCTAATCATGAAGATTTCTAGCAGACGATAGGACAACGTGTAAAACAAATCCACATGCACCTCAAATTGTTGGATTATCATATCGCTCAACTTGCCACGACCAGCAGACAAACGGTGGGAACACTCCATGGGAAGTCTGATCAAAATCCCTAAGAGTATAAGCTAATACGTCTGAGCTTGGGACTATAAATAAGCGTTTTTAGGAAGGCAACCTGAACCTTTTTTTCTTTCAACCTTGGGATTTTATAGATTCATTTTTAAGTACATTAAATGTATGAAACAGAGGAAACGCTCGACCCAAACGATCATGACCCTAAAAATGCTTGGTCGAGCGAATATTAAGGTCAATGGTTCTTGTCGCCTGAATAAAATCTCCCAAGCATAAACGTACCCGTTATGTGCATGGTCGTCAGATAAGAGATCTTTGGTGTCAAGAGAGATACCAAGAAACAAATCAAACTCACATTTTTTTTTTCTTAAAATTCATTCAAATTACTCATGTTAGTTTCTACTTTAGTTTCAGTCAAGAAAGAAACGTTGGTGATTGAACTCTTGGGCACATTTTAGGTAATTCCTACCAACTCGGCCATGTTAACTCTAGTTAACCAATTTTAGGCTTTACTAAAATTCTGCACGTCGGAACATATACGAACATTCATCCTAGGACACTCCAACAAAATACAATTACAGGCTCAATTGTGACGTTTCTCCATTACTTTACTTTTTTTTATTTTTTTTCCAATAAACTATTTGATGTCTATCTCGATGTCTGATACTCGAGACTCTATTCTTTGGTTGTGATTTTAGTTTCTCATATTAGTAGCGCAAGATCAAAAGACCGACATTTGAAATGATGGAATATGGAATGAAAACGAAAAAATATGCATTACACAAACACATGCAATAACATATCACCATTCTCAGTTCTAGCGAGGTTATGTGTTCCTATCTTCTTTTTCCATTATCAAATACGGTCGTCTCTCACATATTAGTTCGTCACCGAGGACAATGTCGAGTCTAATTCTAGAGGATGCATAGATTGACATTATAACAATTATTTAGGATTATTTAGGTCACATCATAGGTTAGTTTAGATGTAATATAGGAGAATAACACTTTTTTGGAATCAAATAAAAAAGAATACACATACACTTTGCTTGCATTTTAGCTTGGCCATAAAATAATTGAGTGATGTTTAGGAGATTAGATAAATTTCTTGCTGAATTAGCTACGTATACCGAACTTCATGCGACTAAGTACTTTTGAATGAATTGTCGAGCACGATTGACTTAGAGGATTTTAGTTTAGGTTAGTTTTAATATTTCATGGTGTAGATCGACACATAATCACCTTAAGATCATCCTAAAATCTTAGTTCCAAGCTGATATATTTCCCTAAGAGTTGTTATTCATCCTTTAGAGTATGAGGTCATTTTCACCTTGTTCGAGTTACTGTATAATTTTTTCACTCAAACAAGAGCGAAGCATCTCATTGGGGGTATAAAGAAAAATTAAAATAGACGAAAAAGGTCGAAAGAGTCCACATTCCTACATAAAAAGGTCAAGTATAGAAAAGAAGAAAATATTTATAAAAAAAGGTTTTATAACTTCCATAGAGCCTTACCTAAACCAATTGAACTACAATGATAAATAGATTCGAGAAATGTTCATGGTAGGATCTCGAGTTCGTTCTTTAAAGATATCTAGTGTTGGTGTAAATTCCATGATTTAGGATTTTTTCTAAAAGTTTGAGGAGTCTATAAAGACCTAGCTCGAGTTTATTCACCATTAATGTAGTATAAGCGAGAATGAAAATTCTTCAAATCCTTGCCGGTCCTATTTAGCTTTGTGTTCCCTTTCTAGAGTTATTGATTCACGATGTTTGCTCGAGGACGAGCAAAAACCGAGTCTTAAGGATTTTGATCACACTTTTTTTCTCTATTATTTTCCATATATTTCTATTTTACATTTTTTTTCTTTTACTTATTTTTGGGTTATTTTGTGATTTTACAAGTAAAAAGGAGTATATTTAGGGGAAACATGTAAATTCTTGCACGGAAACGGTCATTAAAGATAGATCCAATTAAAATGATCTGTATGAGCGCTTGAAGTTCTCATTCGAGGGTACTAAAAATGATTTCCCAAATTTTCTAGAGGATTCGCTTGACCCGAGCGGTCGGTCACCCAATCGGTGCGATGCAACAAGAGTCACCCCATAAATAGCGTTCGATGTAGGCCATTAGTTAGAGATGCCAATAATCTGTACATTAGAATATGATTTGCATAATGAGAGTAGGTGCGTTCATGGAGATGATCCGTAAAAAATGAAAATATTCCAAAATTTCTAGCTAATTCGTATATGTAAGAATAATAATTTTGTCTATAAGCACCATCCAAATTTGTACATAAACATAGCTTAGTTTAATTTACCTTTTTGTATCCCAAAAACACACCACTATTATGATGAATGAAATTGGGACAATTTGCGTTTGATGGCCCCAGCTCATCATAAAATAGTGGCGATGGTGGAGGACTGGTATACAATACCATTTCCATGGTATGTGGAGATGGGTGGCCTGTAAGAGGAATCCCTTTATCTTTTGGCTCGTTTCTTCATGGGCTTCATTAGTCTGAATAGTAGACCCTCTTTTGGGAGGATAGGAAGGAACTGATTGGGTACAACCATCCATAGCTTGGAGTTCCCTTCATCGTATGTGCGTCTGCACTCTAAGGGTAGAACGATTAAAAGAGTATGATCTCTATACTTTTTTGTTGCTACAACATCCCACGTTATTGTCTAAACGTCGGGAAAATGATATGATTCTAAAGTTCCACTCAAAACAATGAGAAGATTGGTCCAGTTGACCATCCCCGAGACAATGTTAGCAAATAGGGAGCTTGTGATGATAGAGTAAAGGTACGTCAGTGCCGGATATCGAATCCAAGTTGCCCTATAATTGCCCGCGTATTCTCTCACTCGTCATCTACTATAAATTCCTCACATGATACTTGTGAAGATGTGGGAACCTTTTCAAGCCTATGTTTTATCTCTAAGATCTGCCCAAAGTCCTCAATGCTAATGACATACTCTTGGTTATGGAGTCTGAATTCCATGAATATGTGGTCTACAATTACGTATTCCAAAACTTGACTCTCAAAGGATGAGAAAAAACTCAAATGTAAGATTACGATAGCTCTTCAATTGGATATGTAGGAGCGCTCTCCATCTAAGCTAGGTTATAAGCTAATCCATCTGGCTCATAATTCCAAAGTTGTTGATCGTGAATGTGTTAGGGAATTGGAAAGGTCGGAGGCCTTGCCATTGGGCGATCCTCCACAAAGCTGTGATGGTCTATATAGATCCCAAGGGGTAAAAATTCAAACGTTAAAACTCAATCATGCAACAAAACATAAAATTTTGGTAAGGCCTGAGAAATCACTCGACTTGGTCTAGCGCTAGTTGGCCATCATCTTCTTCCATGGTAGAAAGACTCTTCACTTATTATGGCGCTCAACTGAACATTGTTTGATAGAACACTAGAATTTGAACCTACATAATCAATTTTATTTAATCTTGGTCCTAATATTTAGAATACCTTTTTTAATGGTTAAATAATATGCAGAACATGTGTTTTTGCATACTTTGATAAGATTTCAGCAAAAAAAAAATCCTAAGAGGGAGGAATGTTTCTTTGTCTTGGTTTCTCTCTTTGTACCATAGAATAATCCTTCTTCGATTTTATTGGCGAAAATGACAGCACACAATTAAATTCGAGATTACTTCTTTGGTGATGTTAATGGTTGGTGCCTATTTGTTCGAGAGTTTTTGTTAGGCGAGAGAAACGAATTGTAAACTTTCTTTTTATAGCATTGGAACCCTCGACACTCAATCTAGCGATTTCTCAACTAATTTTTGCTCAACACAAAGTTTTCTCGACTTTCATGTCATTTTTCAAATTTATTTTTTTTCTTTTTAATAGTTCTTGCAATCGTAAGACATGAAGAAATGATTTCCAACATTAGCACACTTCTATAAAACTCCCAAGCAAAAGAAGAATAAACCCAATAAAACAAAAAATAATAGAAATAGTTCATAATGTTCGTGTTGCCTCCCATCAAGCACTCATTTTAGGTCTCGAGCGAAAAGATATCTATCTACTCTCAAGGATTTTAATTAGGCTTCTGTGTGAGTGTTCTCGCTGATGGGACAAAGTGGATGCAAGCTAGATGAATTTGTTATCTAGCACCTTGAGCTACATACGAATCCTATTGATTTTGTTGCCCATTCACCCATTTGAAATCCTTGTGTTCAGCTTTCAGTCCATGAAGCTATGTTATGGGACTTGTGTTTCTGCAATAAATGGAGAAACATAGAATTGATCTCATCATATGTTTGGGTTTTTGGGTTCCATTGGAACGCTCCTTTGTTGGAAGGTTAGATTTTAATATGACGGTCTATTTTAGAAATTTCGGATATGGGTTGTCTCGAGAACATCTAGGGCTTAACTTTCAAATTAATCTTTGTTGGTGGTGTCTTGTAAGAGAAGTTCATATGTTATCCCCAACTTGTATTGTATGTATTTTAATAGGGTTTTTTTCGCCAAACAATTTACGTCCTCTCCATTTGTTCCGCCATCTACACTACTCAATGATCATATTGATGCCCATGTAGATCCATAGGTCATGATGCTCAGTGCTTCTTGGGGCTGTGAACTCATTCACGAAATCCCTTGGTGGAGCTCTCTTCACTCAGTCGTTTAGAGCATTTCACTAATTGGTCATTTTCTCAATTTTTCCTCGATATGAGTGTAGTGAAAGTCATGAAATGGTTCTCCACATGCTGCACTAATGTATATTTATATGTCCTTTTGAAGTCCCTTGATTAATGCGCAAATGAGGTATTTCTAGTCCATCCTATGGTGGAGATACTCGTTGATAGCCCTTGAACCTCTCCCATACCTCTTACAACTCTCACCATCCTTCTGAGAGAAGGAATTGATGTTGTTTCTCGGTTTCTGCGTTTTATGAGGTGGGAAAATTTTCATAATGATTTCTCTTAAATGGTTCCATATATTGATGGAGTCCGAAACCAATGTGTAGAGCTATTTTTATGCCCAGTCTATGATAGGGAACAAAAATTCCAATAGCTTGACCACCTCATCCGTCACTCCCTAAACTTGCTTGACGGAGTTTCCCTAGACATGCAATTTGATTCAGCATCTGCATAAATGATTGTCAAAACTCTAGTCGGCTATGATAAATATTCGATCATCGAATACAAGATAGAAGTTAGGTTGATTTAGAAGAAGTGTCTGTTGCCGATGAAATATTAGTTTAAACCGGCAAACCGCTTGGCTGAGTCGATGTCAACTCGGGCCGAGTGGTTTTTATTTTTATTTCTCTTTATAAGTCCTATTGAACTTTGATGTGTTCTCACACAATGCTCAACCAATATAGCAACCGTTCGGGTCGTGCAAACTTATAGGGTAAAAGGTACCCTTATTTTAGCCCATCGCTCGACCGAATTAGGGAGTTACCGGGTTGAGCGAAGTTATAGGGACGATAGCTGCTCCTTTGAATTTTTCTAGTGGTTCATCATTCAGCATGAGCGATTTATCAAGAAGTTTTCTTCAACTCATTATTAAATGTTTGACCGAGTGTTAATGAACTTTGGCCGAACGATTTCGCTATTTCATGCATTGATTCTTGTTTTGTGTTAAATCTTGCCATGTTTATCCAAAACATAATAGAAACATGCAATATATCATTAAATGAAAATTATATGATCAATATATGTTTTACTAAGATTTTTGGGGTTGATTTTTTTTTTCGTGGAAGCGATCTAGACCATCAGATTATATCTCCAACGTGAATGGGTTCATTTTTTGAAAAATTATTGTGGACCGTCAAATGTTGTTTAAGGTTTTCTTTTTTATTTTTTGGTTGGTCTAGATGTAAGTTTCACGTTGCATGTGGTGTTTTGTTATGAGTTTTACTATGCGATTTCTGTCGACGTATTTTGATTTTTCATATTTATTTGTTTGTGATTGTTACGAGTGATGATGTTTTTTTATCAGTTAAAAATATTTTTTATGGAATGAATCTTCCATTCTGGTTGATGTTTTCCATATGTGTTTGATATGTTGTCTTTTGCATAGGTATTCTAGTATGTGCATTCTTTGTTTTTTTTTTTGTTATGTTAAGGTCTATTGATTTATGATTTATTTGGCTAACTTCTTTGTAAGTTTGTGGCTGATTTGTGGTTAATTTGAAATCTTAGTCACACTTGCAAGGTTTTTGTTTTGGCAGTGAAAGAATTCTCTAAAACTCAATAGGAGATCTAATACGTACTTTAAGGCTTCACAATTATGAGATTGTGTTTTGTCTAGAACTATACAACCAATAAATCAATCTATTATCTTTAAGTGATGTTTGGGATGGATAGAATATATCACAAGAGGCCTTCACACGATGTTCACACCGAGATGAGTATTCACTTACAACAATTGACGTGATCTGATGCATTTGTAAATCTATCACTTTTTAACATCCCGTATATTATTATGAATATATATATATATATATATCATAGTTTTGAACACCATTATGCAATTAAATAACTTTTAATATATTTTCTAATAATCCTTTTAATTAATCATGTAATTCCACTTAGAAAATATACAATTTCCACAATCTCCTATTTGCTTCAAGTGTCAATTATAGGATACTTCAAATACACATCCCCATATATATTCCATATTGTATATCATATATTCTAAACTCAAAGAGACGTCCATTCTCAAAGGATCAATTGCTTTCATCCATTATGCTTTCAAAGCTTGAAAAACATCTTTCTCTTATCATTCTATTGCTTTAGCCAAAACCTTTAACAATCATTATGATAAGTGATAACATAGAAATAAAAATCTTACCAAGAGCTGATGGATCCTATCTTGATCAATCATAATGGCACAAATCATTCCCAATATACTTTCACCAAGTGATCTATAACACAAGTTATCTAGAATAAAAGAACAATAAATAACTTCCCAATTACTCTATGCACCTCAAGTCCAAGGAAAATCTAAATTCATACCCTTTTAGATAATTACTATTGATAGATTAATGATAACTTAATCATTAAGAAATCTCACTTTAGTTAGTTAATTATCACATCCCTACGTGCACCATCCATATATTTCACTCGGTAAAATAGATCCATTAATTTATATCTCACTGAAACTGTCACATGTATGTTGATTAATATAATGTCATAAGTAAAAATTTTCAAACACCTTATAAACGTATACAAGGACTAGTTCTAATACATTACATCTATCAATCCTATTCTCAACTTGTACTCATCAAACTTCTTTGACCCGAACGCCTTTGTTGGTGAACCAATCACATTTTCTTTTCAGTCAACTTTCAAAATATGAACTCCCCATGTTCTATCGAATAAGATGGTACTTTTGTAGATCACGTTTCATAGGGATTGTAAAAAAAACTCCGAAAGAGACACCAAACAATGAATCACGATGATTTTTAAACTTTATTGTATTCGGTAAACAACCTACATGAAGATCATACATTTTTTATCCTTATTAAAATTGACGAGTATAATAACGGATTACAATGTATCACAAATTTCTATAGATTCATTTTATCAAACTATGAGTGAATATTTACCAAAAAATATTCAACCTTTTGAAACATAATGTAAACAAAGAATGTTTTAAAGGAGCGAGGTATGCCGCATTATAAGATTGATGTTTTGAAGAAATAGTTGTATACTATTTTAGGGTGAAGATAAAGACATTTTTGAATATTAATTTTGCAGCGCCAACAAATGTAATCCCAAAAAACCATCTTCACAAAAATATATGCCATACAAAATTTTGTACATTCCTCTAGCAAATAGTTTGAAAAGATCGTACGAGATAAATAAAATAGTGACATCTATGAGATGGTACATACAAAATTCCACGAGTTGAGAAGAAATTAAACATCCATCTCATTGTAACATTTATAAGGAATTCAACGAGTTATTTCTTTCGTTTGCATACGAAACAAAGAATATTTATTTTTTCTTGTGCACCAATGGTTTTAATTCATATGGACAATGCGAAAGTCAATATTCTCTATGACTTGTAATTTATCTCCATGTAATATGCCTTCCGATATGTGTTTGAAAGTGAAGTTTTTTTTTTAAATCTGTTGATTCCTGTGAATGCAGTAAAAATTGGATAAGAGTTTGTTTGTGTTGTTTCAGGTAGTTGAGAAAACTAAGGGAGGCGATTTCAAATTAAAAGAGACTGGAGCAAATCAACGAGAAGATCGAGGAGAAGATTGAGGAACCAAGAGAATCGACCGGATTCAAAGCTGAAGAGATTTCAGCATGACGGCGCAGCGGAAGAACCGGTGGTGGTTGTTGAGCCGAGAGAAAGGCCAGATAAGTTGAGCTGAAATGAAGAATGATGATCAACGAATCTGGTGAGATTATTCGAGTACACAAAACACAGAATAAGTGAGTTCAGGTTTTAGGTGTACTTAATTGGTCAGTATC
>CM071874.1:25402306-25425467 GCA_036759665.1 Gynandropsis gynandra
AAATTATACCGAGAGGATTGAAGCTGTTCGTGGCCGTTCTGATTATCCATATCTCGTTGATCTGACGGCTCTGTGTTACCTTCTTCCTTGCCCTTTCTCAGTTGTCTGCAAGTTCGCTCGATCTCGGGGTCAATTTGGAGTAGATTTGAAGCACCTTGAGACCTAGTCATAAACCAACAAAGGACAAATAAACGGAATTAGGTAGAAAGAAATAAAAGAAAAGAAAACAAAAACAAAAACAAACAAGAAAGACTCTAGGCTCGAATCTAAGACGTGTTGACAATAGTCCACGACAACGGCGCCAAAAACTTGATGTGTTATCAAAGTTAAACAAATATTTAACCTAAACTACCTGCAAGTGCAAGACACGTGTGTAGTACTTTAGGTGTCGATCCCACAGGGACTACGCAACACAACCTAAACTCTAACTGTGAATCAAACTTGCAAACAGACGAAATATGGGATTTGAGAATGAAATACTAAAAATAAATAAACAAATTAGTTCTTAACAATGAGACAAACGTTCCACAAGACTACCGAAACCAACAATCAACCTATCTATCATGCAATCCCAGTCAAATTATCTAAGGCAGACGATCCTAATATGATATCTACCCTTTCTCAAGGCATAGACACGTGATCTAGTCAAGTTATCCCCTACTTTCGTGGCTGACACCTTGAACTAAACCCATAAGATATGTGATTCATTCATTTTACCCTCAACCGCTGCTACCCTACTTTCGTGGCCTAACCTTGGTTGTTCTAAACCTAATTATCGGGAATTAGAATTCTCCTTTCGGTCCTTCTCCTAAATTCCTAAAATATGCATCTACGTGGCCAACGCAAACACAAGTCAATGAATCACTCAGATAAAGAATAGATAAACGAAAACAGGAAGATGCATTCAAAGATAAATCAAAGTGGTTCTGGGATAGCCATGAGCTAATCCTTCTCCTAGAACAAAACAAACTACGCGCTCATGCGTTCGTAAACAAACATAATTGAAGTATAAAGTCTAAGGAACATAAAAACCAAATGAAACCGAAGTCTTGGGTTAATCTCCAATGCTCCTTGTACGTCTCCTTCGCAAGAATCTCCTCATTCTCTCTACTCTCTCTCCTCGATCAAGAACTCCAAACTCTCTCTCTGAAGCTCTCTTGAACCCTCGCTCATGTTCTTCCTTTTCCTTCTTCTTTTCTTTCCTTTTCTCCTCCCTTTTTCTTCTGTCTGTTCGTTCTTTTCGTTTTGTTACAACAGCCCCTGATTTTGCCTTTTCATGAGTTTTCCATTCTTGAATAAGTTGGGCAATGTTTCCATTACTTTCTCCAGCAAGATATTACTTATTCATCTTCTCTAGAGTCGTTTTTCTTATTGTATAAGTCCCAACAAAGCCCTATTCATTTTAAGAAAAATTAACTTATCTGGAGTTGCAGGTGACGGACGCGACCCGCGCGGGCTGAGTGTGTGACCCGCTCGGGTGCGGTGCGTATGATCGCGATGGAAAAATGGGCGATCCGCTCGGGCTAGGGAGTGCCCCGGTCGGGCTGATGCATGCCCCGGTCAGGCTGGTGTGTGGCCCGCTCGGGCTGATGCCCCGAGCGTGTGTAGTACTTGCCCGACTCGTGCTCAATTTGCTAGACAAAATTGCCGACTAAATGCCCCGCACGGGCAAGGGTGTACCCCGCGCGGGCATGACTTGTTCTTCCTCGATTCTCGTCTCGTTTGTTCCGTGATGATCCTCGATGTTGGTACTTTGTCTCGTGTACGTCCTTTAGCTTTAAAATGAACCAAATACGCATTAAAACCTGTAAGAGCATGAAAACACGAAAACGAGTAAAACGAATACAAAATCATACGTAAACATCGCATCTATATCGTAAACATCTCTAAAATCGTGCAAGAAATACGTATGAAAACGAGATGATCACATATAAAAAATTGAAATTAGTAGATATATTCCTTTGACATTTTACCTAACATTATGAAAGTAGTGCTGGTAAAAAAAGTTACATTTAACTTTACATACATGAATATTTCTCCAGAATTTGAGGAGATTTTGTTGCTCTGAAATGGATCACTTTTTAAAAAAAATTCAAATCTTTAATATTACCCAACAATGACATATTAAAAAGACAAATATATCCAAATTTAAATATATTAATATATGAAGAAAGAGCTTATTATATGCACATAACCCATGCATACTTTAAGAATCTTAGATCTCAGATATACGATGAAGAATAGAACATTTTTATATAATCATGAATGCTACATACGAAATCAAAGGAAAATCTTTCTTCTTTTATAAATATGAAGGTTAAAGGAAATCATTTATATGGAAAATGCATCTGATGCGTAACACACATTTAAAATTTGCAAGACCTTTACACATCATTGAAGATTTTGTTTTTCATATGAAATTAGGCACATAGCTCCCATAACTAATTAGGATGAAGCAAATATGGTACATAAACATTGTTTCAAGGCATGAAAATCAATTTGTTTTCCTCTTATGATTGCATAATTCATCGTACATTTATAATTAACGTTATGTTATGAAGCTAACTAAATAAATGCACTTAAATATGAAATATAACAACATTGATAACAATATTAAAGAAATTTCGAATGGGTTTTAAAATTTTGAGATGATAGACTGCTAGAACCAAATAATGGGGAATGCTCTGTAAATATTCCTGAAGACTTGCTAATAATACACACAAATAACAAATTTGTTCTATTGAATGTCATGTATGTGAAGGCTAAAATGAGAAATACAACGATCTCAAATTCTTTAAGAAAGACGAATTCCATGTTTGATTATTGCATGCCTAATTAACATAATTGTCGAGGAGATCCATAATATCTTGTTGCACATAACACCTGGAACTATGAAAGAATACATAAGCCCATAGACACTTTGTACCTTAGAATCTAACAACGAGGAGGAAAACAAATTGTACCGTGCTAAATGTTTTAATGCCATAAAATGCTTCCAACTTCCAAACCATTCTTTTTGCAAAATAACAGTTCATTTTATGTTCATACAAAATATAGACCAAACATTTGGGGTTATGTAACAGTAAAAAATTTTAAATAACACTGTTGATAACACTATTGGTGAAAAAGTTCTTTTTGTTAATACCAATGACACAACATTATGACTCCACTTTAAATGCAAATCAAATGTATTTATTCCATTTTTCGTATGATTATCAATAAAAACAAAAGACAAAATAAAACAAAAGACAAAATTTAAGTAAATTTTAACTATATCTACTAACTCGAATATTTAGTCATATAAAATCAAATAGGGGCATTATCAAAAATACCCCTATAGAACTAAAAGACTTCAAAAATACCTTTTCCGAAAAAAAAAAATTTCGCTTCAAAAATACCTTTACAAATGCTAAAATTCCCAAAATACCCATACGATCCTTCTACCCAGTTTGACCCAATTTGACCCTGCGACCCAGTGACCCTGTGACCCTGCGACCCAGCGACCCAGTCCGACCCACCGACCCAGTCCGACCCTGCGACCCTGCGACCCTGTTCGACCCTGTCCGACCCAGCCGACCCTACGACCCAACGACCCTATCCGACCCTGCGACCCAGTCCGACCCAGCCGACCCTGCGACCCAGTCCGACCCTGTTCGACCCTGTGACCCAGTGCGACCGCCGGAACTGCCAGAAATCGCCGGAAACTGCCAGAAATCGCCGGAAACTGCCAGAAATCGCCGGAAACTGCCAGAAATCGCCGGAAACTGCCAGAAATCGCCGGAAACTGCCAGAAATCGCCGGAAACTGCCAGAAATCGCCGGAAACTGCCAGAAATCGCCGGAAACTGCCAGAAATCGCCGGAAACTGCCAGAAATCGCCGGAAAACGGTCGAAATCGCTGAAACTCACCTACAAATCGCCAGAAATCGCCAAAAATCACCGGAAAATCGCTAAAGCGCTGGAAATCACTGAAAATGACTGAAACATTGTTGGAAATCGCTCGAAAATTGCTGCAAACCACTCAAAATAGAAGGAAATCACTCGAGAATGGAAAGAAATCAATCAAAAATTGAAGGAAATCGTTCGAAAATAGAAAGGAAACACTCGAAAATGAAAGAAAATAGCTCTCTACTTTGTTTCCCTCCTCTCAACAATTTTCGTCCCTCTTCTCATATTTATCTTTCCCTCTTTTGTATCTGTTTTCATTAAGGGCACATATGTCTTTTCTCCAATTTTTTTTATCAGATTTAGAAGGATAGTTTTGAAGTGTTTTAGCCCTAAGAGGGCATTTCTGATATTGTGCCAATCAAATATGGTTATATCGATTGTACCGACGATGAAAAGAGATTCGTTTAAAAACACTTATACCAAATGACCACAAAATATGTTGTACTAAAATAGTCAATGCTGTATTTTTAAAAAATAGGATTTTTAAATAATTACTATGAAAAATGCTATTTCATAATAAAATGCACTCTACGAATACTTATTACTATAACTCCCAACCATTTCATCTCCCCGAGTAACGCGAGCCACAACCTAATGTATATTATAAGGCGAGAAGAATATTCTTGGAATTTTCATCGGGAAGATGCACAGATGTAATCATGGAAAAATAACGAGGGCAAAAACGGGATTATCTGTGTCGCAATCACGGAGAGAGGGATCATGTGAGAGCCCTAACAAACTTCCCGCGTGAGCTTTTTCTCCGCCCTCCTTTGGTGCCACATTTCTTTTCTTTTTTATAATCAACTATGTGATACCCTTGCGTAATTTTATAATAAATAGATTGTATTTTTTAAAATATTTTAAATAATTCAATCACATATTCTCATAATATTTGATATATATCGGTCAAAAAGTTTTCTAATATATCTAAATGAAATTTTTTAAGATTGTTTCAAAGTAACTGTTTCCTCATCAAAATCAATTTAATTATATAGAAACAATAGTGGATATTCAAATAATAAATTGAAAAAAGTAAAAAAAAAAATCAATTTTTTAATATTTTTAAAATTTTTAATCTAAATTGATTTTTTAAAAAGTTCAATTTTTCCTAATATTTTTAAAATTTTAATTTAATTTATTTAAATTGATTTTATTATAATGAAGAAAAAATAATATTTTTTTTAAATAATAACCGATTTCCAACCTAATTATACTAATTTAATTCTAAACAAATTTTAAACCAATTAATTTCAAATCAAAAGGGCTGATATATTTCTAATTTTTAGTGAAAACATTTTAGATTGAATTAGATATACATTTAAATTTGGTTGAATTGAAAAATAGAGAATTTTTTACAATATATTATTTTAATATACTTTGTTTATTTGTTGAGGGTTTCACTTATGCACGTCGCAACTTTATTATCAGCATTTCATTGTGTCGTTGGTATTCTATTTATTTACGCCGTTGAAACCATAGAGGATGCTCAAATTCTGCCAATTTTTGAAAAAAAAATTATGATTTAGATAAAAGAACACTATTTGATAAATTTCTACATAGAAATTCATAAATTATTGTGTTTAACACAACTACATAACTATTGAATGGTACACTAAAAAATTGTACCCCTTCTAAAGCAAGGGCAACTCTATCTAAAGCAAAGGTTGTTCGTATCCGATGTTCGTTTCGTCGAACATCATGGACGGTTCACCATGTCGTTCATCTTCTGCGGATTTTCTTGTCGTTTTCTTCGTTGTCGATTCGTCTTGACGTCGGTTTTCCCATGTTTCTCGCCTCTTCCACCAGTAAGTATTTCACGAAACCGTCTAAATCTTGAAGGGTCCCAACTGCTGCAGCCACATGGGCACCGTAATTTGCGGAGGCAACTGTTGCGAGAACTATGCTTTGAATTAAACACTGCTGAAAGTTATATTTGCCTTGCAAGAAAACGTCCTCTACTGATTGGTTCCGGGCTCAACCTGTGGAAATAACTTAAATTTTGAATTGTTGAAGCGACATTGTAAGACTGCAAAACAAAGGCAGAAGAATGACCCTAGTGAAAATATTACTTCTAGGATCTCATTTGGCCGGAAGGCATCAATTCTTTGAAAGAAACATTTTGTTGAAGTTTTTCACACGGTCGAAAGCAAGCAAAAGACAACAGTCTTCGCAGAATCATTTTTCATGCGAAAGAAGCAGTGTAATAGTTCAAGGAGCTATCCACGAAAAAGTCGGAGTTTTATGTAACTTACATGAGCTTGGAGTGTTGTTCTAATGCCAACAACTCGCAGGTTTTGTTCTTGTAATAGTTGTGCATTTGACATCTCAAAAGCAATAATCCCTGCAAGTATTCATCAGCAATAACTTCTCGAGGCTAGGAGAAAAGACATCGAGAGTCTAAAAAACTCAGTGATTATTTGTCTATTGGATTTGAATGAGAAATCACCAACTTGTGTTGATGTCAATACGTATTGAGACAAATTATGCCAACCGTGGATCAATAATCAAGATTCACTTAACCTGCTGCCTAGCACGCCCAAGAAACAAAAACAAAGATAAATCGCCATAACGAATTACAAAGAACAACTGGAGCGAGTTTACCTTATCATCGACTGGCTTTCGTCTCGATCCGCCTCAACTGGGAGGTGTGCTCAGAGCCCAAGAGAGGTGCATGCACCAGCAACTGCGTATGCCCATGGCCTAAAAAGAATTCATAAGCTTCTACGACAGGCTTCCACCTCTTCCTATTAGCGGCTGCAATAATGAAAACCAGAAATGGGTGTCCATAAGTGTTCGAGAGAATCCAATTCTAGAGAAATACGTTTGGTGTAGTAGATAGATAAAGAAGAGATGGAAAAATATCTACAAAAGTAGGATTTGACGGTTTTGGGATTGTGAGCTTCTTCACACTTGGGTTCTTCTCAATAGGCCAACAACTTGTAACTCTGTTCATTTGTTGCATCCAAATCGTAATTCCGTGTTAAATAAAGTACGACTGTGTTAAATAATGGTAAATAATCAGGGGTTCAATTTTACTAACAATGAATTCACAATCCAATTAAAAAGGTTTTTGAATTTTCAGTTTTGCATATTACCTATGTCGCCACGGTTGAGTTCCCTTTTCTCCCAGCCTTCACATTTTCAAGCTTCATCTACATCAAAGAATAAGAACAATTATCTGATAAGCCTTATATAGTTTATATGAGGAAGAAGAAGAAGCACGGAGCCAGAGAGGAGGAAGAAAAGGAAGCGCAGAAGAAGGATGCATTTTGAGACAAGAGAGAGAAGACATCCTACAGTTCCAAGAGGAGAAACCAACAGGTAGTTTAGTTGTGTTGAGTGAGTTTGTATTTTTCATTTTTTCTTCTAGTTTGTTAGTTGGAACGTTAGTTACAGATTGTTATTCAGCTCTTGAGAAGGTTGTTTCTCATTGGGCTAAATATATAAAGCCTGATAGAGGGGGATTTCATTTTTTATGCAGAAGTAAGCATCATACCTGGTGTAAAGGGGCGTGTGTAGGAGCGGACACGAGAATCAAAGGCTTCCACCTTGTTCTTCTTGTTTTGTATCAATAAAACTCGGTCAGTTCTTGTAGAATTCCTACCAACTTGGTATCAGAGCAACTCGGTTCACATGGATGACGAGGAGCACCTTGCAATTGGGAGAGGCGGTTGATGCTATCAATGAACGCTCTACCAATCAGCAAGGTTATATCAAAGCTCAAAGCCAAGAGATGGATACGATCAAGGAGAAGATGGATTCCCTACAACAAGAGATTTGATGAAATTTGTAAAGGATCAACAAAAATTACCGGTCACAGAAGGAAATCGAAATGCGGCAAATCCAGGTAATCAACCTGTGGTACAAATTCAAGAAAATGTTCAAGAAAACGTTAAACCACTAATTGCAGAACACCAAGCCGACCACCGAGTTCTGCAAAATACGTAATCTAACTGCAAGAAAATTGAGATGCCGGTGTTTGAAGACACATATATCTTGAAATGGTTCGCTCGAGCAGAGCGATACTTCGAGGTGGACAATTACAGTGAGGAGGAGAAGCTTTCGCTCGCATCGATGAATCTTGAAGGTATGGCCTTGAGATGGTTTAATTGGCAAAAATCTCGCTGGAAATTCATCGAATGAGATGAATTCAAGATGAGTCTTTTTAATCACTTCGGTGGGTTCAAAATTGGTTCAGCTAGTGAGATTGTTTAAACAATCGGCTTCGGTTTATGATTACAATGGGCATATGCAAGGGAGTTACACTTTCGATCCTAGATTCAATTATTGTTTGTGATTGTTTGCCGTTACAGTTTGGGTGTGTTGACCTCATTAGGAGTGCAATGGCTGCAGATTCTAGGCCAAATACAGATGGATTTTACTAAGCTTGAAATGTCTTATCATCTCTTGCGAGTGAAAGTTTAATTAAAGGGAGAAGCTACTCTCAACAACTCATTAATATCGTTCAAAAGTTTGATCAAAACAGCAACGGAGGACATTCAAAGATATTAGGTCGAATTGCTTAACATAACCTATACTGCAACTTCAAGGCATAATGAACCGGTGGAGATTACACACATCTGGGGACAATATGGAGATGTGTTTGCTGATCTAGAAGGGTTACTGTCGTCAAGGGGACATAAACATCGGATTCAATTACAGGAAGGAGAGGGACCGATCACTGTTAGGCCCTACCGATACCCTCATGCTCACAAAGAAGAGATTGAAAGGTTGGTGAAAGAGATGATTGCTGCGGGTATTATACAACCGAGTCAAATCCTATTTTCCAGTCCGGTATTGTTAGTCCAAAAAAGATAGAAATTGGTGCTTTTGTGTGGATTATTGAGCTCTAAATTGAGTCACGATTGTGGACAAATTTTCCATAGGGATGATAGATCAACTGCTCGACGAACTACATGGGGATGAGTGGTTCTCGAAGCTTGATTTGTGGGTTGGATATCATCAAATACTCATGAAGAAGGAGGATGTAGTGAAAACTGCATTTCACACACATGATGGACATTATGAGTTCCTTGTTATGCCCTTTGGATTGACGAACACACCTGCCATTTTCCAAGCTTTAATGGACATGATATTTCGACCATTCCTCCGAAAATTTATGCTTTTTTCTTTGATGATATCCTCATATATAGCAGGACTTTACAAGACCACTGCAGACACTTACAACAGGTGCTTTAGTATCTGAGGCAACACAAGTTGTACGCTAACAAAAAGAAATGCAGTTTCAGTACAACTATAGTAGAATATCTGGGCCATTTAATATCCAGAGAAGGGGTATTCACAGATCCAAAGAAAACAGAAGCAATGCAAACCTGGGAGACCCCGAGAACTTTGAAGGAGTTACGTGGGTTCTTAGGTGTAACGGGTTATTACAGGAGATTTGTAAGACACTATGGTATTATAGCCAAACCCTTTACCGAGCTACTTAAGAAATATGCATTTCACTGGAATCCAGAGGCGGAACAGGATTTCTGATAATTGAAGAAGGCCATGATTACAGCTCCAATTTTAATTCTGCTAGACTTTGAGGACATCTTTATTGTGGAGACTGATGCATCGGGTAAAGGTTTAGGAGCAATCTTAATGCAAAAGAAGAGACCAATCGCATACTTCTGTCGAGGATTAACAACCCGAGAGCAGTTCAAACCGGTTTACGAGTGTGAATTGATGGCGATTGTATTTGCAATACAGAAATGGCGACACTACATGCTGGGACAAAAATTTCAGGTGTGCACGGACCAAAAGAGCTTGAAATTTCTGCTCGAACAAAAGGAAATTAACACTCAGTATCAGAAATGGCTGACAAAGATTCTTGGGTTCAATTTTGACATCGTTTATAAGTCAGGAAGGGAAGATAAGGTAGCTGATGGATTTTCCCGCAAACTGTGTGACTTATCTAGGCTAGAGGTACTGCAATATCAGAATTTACAGGACGAGATAATATTGTATTCCGAGCTTGGGCAGATTTGGAAGGATCTCAGTAATAATCAAGGGGAACATCTCTATTATCATATCTGTATAGGACGTTTTGTTAGAATTTTTGAGTGTTTAAGAAGAGAATAAGATGTTTGTAGAACTAAGAGAATAGAAAGAAGAATTAGGAATAAACTTTAATTCATTCAATGAGTTTAAGCATTACATAAGTGGTTCTATATATAGAGATCATGAGCTGAATTTAAACTACAATTAGAAGTAAACAAGTACAACATAATTAATGAATTTGTCCTCATCTTTCACGGCTAAAGAGGAGAAAGGGACAGCTCATTGTTGCTTGGTTTCTTGAGTTGCACATGTGATTCTAATTACTCAAAAATAGCAGCATCCTTTTCCTTCCTTCCAACGGCTACCTTTGACTACCAAATATAGTTGTGTGTGTTTTATTTAATCCTTAGGAGATTATTAAGAACTAATCTATCTATATATGATTAATCTCATATATGTAGAATTAATTCTTAACACTTCCCCTCATGCTTAACTATAGTGTACTACTATTGATAAGCTTGACCCATGGCTCCTTGCCTCATCAAAACCTAAATGGGAAAACCCAATGGGACAAAACCACACTTAGGAAAAAGAGTACAATTCATTGCCATGTTAGACATATCATGTCCGAATGTTTGTGAGTCCAAGCCGAGGGAATATGGACTCACAAATCTTCTTGCTTGTAGCCTTGGTGAAAATGTCGGCCAATTGATCTTCACTTCTTGTATAGCACGGTAGAATTACTCCTTGTTCAATCATTTGTCTAACCTTGTGACAATCCACTTCAATGTGCTTTGTCCTCTCATGAAACACCGAATTGGACGCAATGTGGATGACGGCTTGGTCATCACAATGCATTGTAATGGGAGATGATGTCTCAATACCCAAGTCCGTGAGTACATTTCTAATCCATACTAACTCATTGGTTAACTTCCTCATTGCTCGGTACTCGGCTTCCGCACTTGAACATGAAACCACCTTTTGCTTCTTGCTCTTCCAAGTACTAGATTGCCTCCTATAATCTCCGTGTTCTTGTTGCATCCCATCCATACTCCTTGATCCTTTGTTCCACTTAAATAGGTTAGGATCCGTTCAACCATCTTCCAATGATAAGTTGTTGGAGCTTGCATATATTGGCTCACTTGGTTCACCGCAAAACAAATGTCCGGCCTTGTTATGGTGAGATAGATCAATTTCCCAACCATTCTCATATAGAGTTTAGGGTCTTCAAACGGCTCATCATCTATCTCCCCCTTACGCATCACTTTGTATCCATCTTCTAGTGGAGTTCTTGCTATTCTTCCTTCCATTGTACCTAGCTCATTCAACATATCAAGGGTGTACTTTCTTTGGGATAGAAATAGTCCTTCCTTAGAACGACATATTCCTATTCCTAGAAAGTACTTTAGTTCTCCTAAATCGTTAGAACGACATATCTCTATTCCTAGAAAGTACTTTAGTTCTCCTAAATCCTTAATATCAAACATAGTTTTAAGATATACCTTAGTGACTTCCACACCTTCTATGTCACTTCCCGTGATGATTATATCATCAACATAGACAAGCACCACCACGATTCCCTTTGAGCTTGGCAATGTGAACAGAGTATGATCGGCCTCGGATCTTCTAAAGCCACGTCCATTTAGTGTTGTGCTAAACTTATGGTACCACGCCCTTGGGGATTGTTTAAGACCATAGATCGCCTTTCTAAGTCTTAAAACATTTCCCGGTTTCACTATGTGTTCTAGCCCCGGAGGTGGATACATGTAGACCTCATCTTCTAATTCCCCTTGTAGAAATGCATTTTTGACATCCATTTGCCAAAGATTCCACTCAAGGTTCACGGCAAGGGAGAGTATGATCCGAATAGTATGGAGCTTTGCAACGGGAGCAAATGTATCTACATAGTCTTCTCCATACACTTGTGTGAATCCTCTTGCCACGAGTCTTGCTTTGTGCCTTTCTATGGACCCATCACTATTGTATTTGATCGTGAACACCCATTTGCTTGAGACGGATTTCTTTCCCTTAGGTTATTCCGACTCAAACCAAGTGCCATTTATCTCCATTGCTTTGTGCTCATTCCCCACGGCATCTCTCCACACTTTATGCTCTTTGGCTTCTTCATATGTCTTCGGGATGTACTCCTCATCCAAGTTGGCCATGAAGACTTGATGTTCATGAGGGTACACGGCTAGAGAGCATGTTGCTTGAATTGGATGAGCTACCGCTTCACAATTGTAATACACTCTTTTTACCTTCCTTAGCCTTGCGCTTCTTCTTAATCCTTGTACCACTTCTTGTGTTTCAACCCTCGGCTCCTCTTGTACCTCGGCATCATTTACATCTTGTACTTTTTTTACCTCGGCAATTCCTTGATCATGAGCTTGATGTTCTTCCTTTTAAAGTTCATCTCATCCATGGCATTTATATCAGCCTCGGATTGTCCATTTTCCATTTCCCCCTTCATGATCACGGTATTGCCTTCTTGTGATCTTTCTTCCTCAAGTCCGGCTCTTTCTTCCTCAAGTCCAGCGCTTCTTGGTGTTAGATGGATGGTTGCGTTCCTTCTTGGTAGTTCAACGGTTCCTAACCCAAGTGTCTCCAAAATTTCTTGAGGTTGTTAGCTCGGTCCGAAGGTGAACTAGCCAATTCCTTTATACTTTCCCAAATTTTCTCATCATAGAACCCTTTGTCTTCCATGAACTTGACATCTTTGGATACTAGAACTCGCCGTGTAGAGGGATCATAACACTTATACCCCTTTTGGGTAGTAGAATATCCAATGAACATAGCCTTTGTGCTTCTCGCCTCTAGTTTGTTTCTTTGTTCCCCGGGTACTAAAACAAAACATACACAACCAAAAACTCGTAAGTGGTTAATAAGAGGTTTAGTTTTGTTTAATACCTCAAATGGGAAGAGATCTTGTAGGACTTTTGTAGGGGTTCGGTTTATAAGATAGCATGCGGTTAAAACCGCATCTCCCCAAAACATTTTTGGTACACTTGTATGGAACATCATAGACCTTCCCACCTCCATTAGATGCCTATTTTTCCTCTCGGCTACACCATTTTGTTGGGGAGTATATGGACAACATGTTTGGTGGATTATGCCATGCTTAGATAGATGTAATTTGAAGGTTGTGCTCATATATTCTCCACCATTATCCGATCTAAAAATTTTAATCTTGGCATTAAAATGGTTAGTAACATAGTTTTGAAAATTTATAAATGCTTCTAGCACCCTATCCTTAGATTGTAACAAAGTAATCCATGTATACTTTGATTTTTCATCTATAAAAGTGACAAAATATTTATGGTTTTCTCTAGATAGGCATGGGGCTATCCACACATCCGAATGCACAAGATCAAAACAATTTTCATAGTTTGTGAGAGATTTAGAAAAAACAGTTCGACAATGTTTTCCTAGAATACAAGCCTCACATTCATCCGATTTAAAAGAAACATTAGGCAACATTAAGCTTAAGGCACGAACATGTGGATGTCCTAATCTAGCATGCCAAATAACATCATCATAAGAGACTGAAAAAGTTTTGAAAATATTAGAAGCATTAGAAACATCCGAAATTTTAAAAACATCCGAAAAAGACTTGGTGTCAAGTCTCACATTCATCCGATTTAAAAGAAACATTAGGCAACATTAAGCTTAAGGCATGAACATGTGGATGTCCTAATCTAGCATGCCAAATAACATCATCATAAGAGACTGAAAAAGTTTTGGAAATATTAGAAGCATTAGAAACATCCGAAATTTTAAAAACATCCGAAAAAGACTTGGTGTCTTCAAGCACGTATAAATCATCTTTGGTGACTCCTTTGCCAAATATTTTCCTTGTCTTAATATCTTGAAAAGAAACCTCATTATG
This sequence comes from Gynandropsis gynandra, assembly GCA_036759665.1. Taxonomy (NCBI): domain Eukaryota; kingdom Viridiplantae; phylum Streptophyta; class Magnoliopsida; order Brassicales; family Cleomaceae; genus Gynandropsis; species Gynandropsis gynandra. The sequence continues at coordinate 25,416,143 of CM071874.1, forward strand.
ACTAAAAATCACATTACAATTTAAATCATTTGTGGTTCTTTTAACCGATAACAAATTTGATGTAAACTTAGGCAAGTATAATGCTTTTGTATCTTTTAAAAAAAAATTAAGAATTCCTTTACCTTCTATTGGAACCTTGTAACCATTTGCTACTATAACACTACCTAAGGCCGGTTTAATATTTCTTAAGAGATTAGCATCACCAATCATATGATGAGAAGCTCCGGAATCAATTAATAACGGTTTAGTATTTTTAGATGCAAGAAAACCTTTACCCTCTTTATTACCAGACTTCTTGACCATCTCAGCTTGAGCATTCATCATGTAGGCGGCCATAGTCTTGAATTCATCCCCATGATTTTGAGAAGAAGATGCACCGGTCGGCTCTCCTTGTGTTTTGTTGGAAAAGTGAGCTCTTTGGTTCTTGAAATTATTGTTCCTAGGTGGCTTGAGGTGGGGATGAATGATCCAACATTCCTCTTTAGTGTGTCCTTCCTTTTTGCAATACACACATTTTTTGAATCCTTGTTTGCCGCCAAAGCCTCCAACGCCTCCTTGTTGAAAATGTCCCTTGTTTGCTAGTTGAATCATCTCGCCTGTGCCTCCAAATAAGCCAAGTGACCCTTCTTCTTTTTGAATTTGAGCACACACATCCTCTAGGCTTGGTAGAGTGTCGGACCTAAGGATGTGCTTGATAACATCATTATAGGCGGGACTTAGGGTGAAGAGGAGACTAAAGACTTCATCTTGCTCTTTCCTCTCATTGAGAACTTTTGGATCAATGGAGCTCGGCCTTAAGATGTCTAGCTCCGCCCATAAGGACCTAAACCTCCCAAAATGTTTGTTGAAGGTCATCCCTTCTTGTGTGAGATTGTTGATTTTCTCTTTTCACTTCATAAATCCGGCTTATATTGGAGATGTTGCCGAAAACCTTCTTGAGGATGTCCCATAATTCCTTTGCACTTTCACAATAGGAATAGACTTCAAGGATTGATGGCTCAAGGGAGTTTTGAAGGAAAGATAGGACGGCTTGATCTTCTTGTGTCCACTTTTCCGAGTCCATGGTGATAATTTCTTTTCCATCTTCACCGTGAGATGTTACCTTTGGAGCTTCATTTTCTTCAATATGCTTCCAAAGTCCTTTGCCTCCTAGGGCTGATTTGATTAATCTTGACCATAATAGGTAGTTTGGACCTTTGAGGATTATGGGAACAACCATTTTTGTGCCTTCCATATCCATTTTGCTTGTAAAGAGATTTTAGCGATTTTGGGACTGTTTTGAATTTAAAAAAAACTTGACAGAATATGAGAAGAGAAATCGAGAGTTTGAGCTTAGAAACACAAGAGAATGATGAGAGAATAAATTAAAACCGCTCTGATACCATGTTAGAATTTGAGTGTTTAAGAAGAGAATAAGATGTTTGTAGAACTAAGAGAATAGAAAGAAGAATTAGGAATAAACTTTAATTCATTCCATGAGTTTAAGCATTACATAAGTGGTTCTATATATAGAGACCATGAGCTGAATTTAAACTACAATTAGAAGTAAACAAGTACAACATAATTAATGAATTTGTCCTCATCTTTCACGGCAAAAGAGGAGAAAGGGACAACTCCTTGTTGCTTGGTTTCTTGAGTTGCACATGTGATTCTAATTAATCAAAAATAGCAACATCCCTTTCCTTCCTTTCAACGGCCACCTTTGACTACCAAATATAGTTGTGTGTGTTTTATTTAATCCTTAGGAGATTATTAATAACTAATCTATCCATATACGATTAATCTCATATATGTAGAATTAGTTCTTAACACGTTTGATGTATAAGGGCCGAATAGTGATTCCAGAAGACTCGAAATATATTTCCTTCATCCTCACGGAGTTACATGATGGACAGGGAGGAGGGCACTCATGGGTTTTGAAGACTTTGAAGCGCATACAAGAATTGTTTTATTGGAAAGGAATGAGAAGACAAATATAACAATATGTTGCTCTTTGTCAAGTGCGTCAGACCCAGAAACATTCCACATTGTCTCCCGCAGCGTTACTTCAGCCATTGGGAATTCCGCAATAGATCTGGCAAAACATCTCCATGAATTTCATCGAAGGTCTTCTGAGGTCTTCAGTTTACAATGTAATAATAATTGTAGTAGAGCAACTCAGTAAGTACGGTTATTTCATTCGGCTTAAACATGCTTTTTCAGCTGAAGAAGTTGCTAGATCATTCACCAAGGAGATTGTATGACTTCATGGATTTCCCAAATCCATTGTATCCGACAGAGACAAAATCTTCTTAAGTGGTGATAACGTCTATTTTGTTCTAGTATTTTCATCTATTTTCATAGTTAGTTTCATCATTCGTTTGAGTTTACCAAGCATTAAGCATCATTATCATCCCGTTTTCAGTCATTTTGGAGCTAAGGAACGTGCCAAGACAAAGTGCAAACATCGAGGATCATCACAGGACAAACGGGACGAGAATCGGCATGGAAAAGCCACTACCCGCGCGGGTACTTCCCTAGCCCGAGCGGGCAAAAGTTACGACGATTTTGTCCAGCAATTTGTGCACGATTCAGGTAAGAAAAACACCGATTGGGGCTTCTACCCGAGCGGGCACAAGCCATGCCCTAACGGGCATCATGCCAGCCCTCATGCCAGCCCGAGCGGGCACCTCCTTAGCTCGAGCGGGCACCCCTTTTTCATCGCGTTTGCGTTTTTGCTTCTACGCCGTACCCGAGCGGGTCACTTTCCTTGCCTGAGCGTGTCGCGGCCGTCACCTACAACTTCAAATAAGTTAATTTTAATTAAAACAAGGGGAAATTCGTGGGGGACTTATACAATAAGGAAAACACCCTTGGGGAAGAGGAATAAAGTCATGTTTCGCTGGAGGAAGTAATAGAAACGTTGCCAACTTATTCAAGATTTGGAAAACTCAAGAAACGGCAACAACGAGAGGTGGCTGCTGTAACTAAAGAGGAGAGAGCTTTAGGGACGAGGGGAGACAGATAATTAGAGAGAAAAAGCACACGAAGAGAGAGGAGAGAAGAGCAGCACACACACACAAGGGCGAAGGACGGAGCGAGGAAGCCGAAGCCTGGAGGAGCTATTGAAGACGTCGATATTGAATAGGGAGGGATCTCATTCTTTATCCATGTTGAATATAGTCATCTTTTGTGTTTCTTTTGCTGAGTTCATGTCCGAGTAGGTCCATAGCCATGGGTTAGAGAGCTTTGCCGATATGTAAAAAAGTTTTGTTCTTAATGCGTGGTTATAATATTTGTTCGCTTCAGATTGATTGGTTGTTCGTAATGCTTTTATTCTTGTTGGTAGTTTGAATGAATGATTATAAAAATCTAATTGCATTGGGATATGAGTTAGATTTTGGAACGTAGCCATGATATGAAGTCTCAATTGATTAAGAACCTTGGCCGGTCGGTTGATTGAACTTAGGAATTAGGATAGCGATCTTAATGCGTCTAGTAGGTGAGATACCCGAATACGTATCTATGACCATGATCTTGTTAGAACTTCGTTGCATCATCGTGCATCTCTCGAAACTTGTGGTGTTTTGTTCATTGAGTCTGAGTCCGGTAGTTAGTTAGTTAGTTTATCTTTATTCGCATTCCCACCACTTATTGATTTTACACGTCCTATTCTTTAGTTTACTAGCTTTAGAGTTGCATCGATTCCTCGTGTTCGACCCTGGTACTATACGATCCGTGTTCTTGCAGAAGCGTTCGTCTAGGTAATTACTACTTGAGATTAACCACATCAAGTGGATTTTTGCAAGAGATGTTCAAGTTATCAGGAAAAGCTTCGATTCAGCACTGCATTCCACCCAAATCAGGTGGACAGACAGAAGTTGTCAATCATTGTCTCAAAACCTATCTACGATGTTTTTTCAGAGCTCACCCCAGAAGATGGGAGAATTATCTACATTGGGCGGAGTTTTGGTTCAACACATCGTTCCATACATCACTTCAAGCAACACCATTCAAGGTGGTTTATGACCGAGATCCACCTCAACTAATCCAATTTGAGAAGGGATCTACTACAAACTACGAGTTGGAGAAGTCGCTTATAGAAAGGGATTAGATGTTGGAACAAATTAAACATCAACTTCAGCGGGCACAATAAAGGATGAAAGCAATTGGAGACGCATCAAGGAGAGATGTACAATTTGTTGAGGGAGACTGTGTTTCTCTCAAACTCCGTCCATATAGGCAAAACAGCGTAGCACGAAGGCCATTCCAAAAACTGTCTGCTCGCCATTTTGGTCCATTTTGGAACTGCCAGTGGAAAGCAAAATACACCCAGTATTTTACGTCTCACAATTGAAGAAGGCTTTGGGCAGTAATACCTCGGTGCAACCACTTCCAAAGGATTTTTCAGAAGAGCTGGAACTTTGCTTGGAACTAGAAGAGATATGCGGCGATAGGTACAACATTGAAGGGCATTTGGAAGTTTTGATTAAATGGAAAAACACTCTGGACCATGACTCCACTTGGATGATAGCTAGGACAGTTGCAGATCAATTTCCGCTGTTTCAGCTTGCGGAGAAGCTGTGAGTTAAAGGGGGCAGTATTGATAAGCCTTATTCAGTTTATATGGGGAAGAAGAAGAAGCACAGAGCAAGAGAGGAGGAAGCGCAGAAGAAGGACACAGTTTGAGACAAGAGAGAGAAGACATCCTGCAGTTTCAAGAGGAGAAAAAACAAGGTAGTTTACTTGTGTTGAGTCAGTTTGTAATTTTTATTTTTCTGTTCTAGTTTTTTAGTTGGAACATTAGTTACATAGTGTTATTTAGCTCTTGAGAAGGTTGTTTCTCATGAGACTGAATCTATAAAGCTGGGTAGAGGGGGATTTCATTTTTTATGCAGAAGTAAGCATCATACCTAATGTAAAGGAGTGTGTGTATGAGCGCACACGAGAATCAAAGGCTTCCACCTTGTTCTTCTTGTTTTCTATCAAAAAAAGTAGGCCAGTTCTTGCAGAATTGCTACCATTATCATATTAGTTATACACACTTTGCACCAAACTGAATTTATGAACTTAGCACAAATAAAACAATTTTACAAACTTTCTCCATGAGTGACATCTAAATGCACCGCATTGTAGACCTTCCCCGTTCCAAATGCTCGTATGTGTTCAAAAGAGACTAAAATCTTCCCAGATTATTCATCGAGGCTTCCACCTCTTCCTATTAGTGGTTGCAAAAAAAAAGACGAAAACACTCATAAAACTAGAACCACAGTAATAAGGGAAAATGGATGGCCGTGAGTGTTTAATGGTTGCAACTTCTAGAGCTGCTAAACTGTCGGCTTGTTCCCACACGTAACATTACATACATCCATAAGAATCTCGAGACTCTTCGTCTTAATCCGCTGCTTGTAAGTTCAACTACATTGGGGAGAACCTAATTGTAGAGAAATACATCATACTTGATGTCGGTGCAATAGATACATAGAGAAGAGATGAACATTGAACATTACCTAGATTGTTCGAGGGGGCTTCACATTTTTCTTCCCCTCCCGACATGAATTTCACTCAAGTTCTTCCGCAATTCCCAATGGTTCATCCACCTTGCTGTTTTCGGGTTTAGGAGCTCAGCTGCAGGAGCTTCCATATCATGCATAAAGTATCTCATGTTTACATTGCCAAAGCAAGAGTTGTTTCCCATTGCATATTTTCCAGCCGTCCACAAAGAGTTCATCAAAGGGCTTGAAAAGCCTCGCCAAAGACCCACTCACAAAAAATCCCACTCAAAAACACAAAATGAGTGACTAAGAACCAATTTAGTGGTGTATTCATTGATAATTTTGAATTGTGATTAATTTCATTGGAATGAGCCTAAACGGCTATATGTACAAAAAGATAAGATTAGACTTAATTACAAGATTAGACCTAATTACAAAAATTACTTTTATGCCCTTGTACATGTATATCTTTTACACGTCCCTTCAAGATGGAGCACCCGTGGTGAGTCCAATCTTGGAACATAAGAGCTCGAATGGTAGTCTCGGGAGAGGCTTCGTGAGAATTTCTGCAAGCTGATCAGCAGCTCGAACATGAGTGACCCAAAGAGTGTTCGACTCAACCAGGCCGCGAATGAAGAGATAGTCGAGAGCCAAGTGTTTCATCCGAGAGTGGAAAACTGGCTTAGCACTTAGATATGTTGCTCCAATGTTGTCGCAGTAGATGGTGGGTGGTGATGATGGCGTGACTCCAAGCTCAGATAGTAAGGCAATGAACCAGAGGACCTCTAGCGGCGGTGGACGCAATAGATCTGTATTCAGCCTCGGTAGACGAACGAGAGAGTCCTGTTTGCTTCTTAGACGACCAGGAAATAGGATGCGCACCAAGAAAGAGAAGATACGCTCCGGTGGACTTGAGATCATGAGAGTCTCCAGCCCAGTCTGCATCGGTAAAGGCATGTAAGGAGAGGGTGTTGTGTGCAGATAAGAAGATACCTCGATCCTTCGTGCCTGCAAGATAACGTAAGAATCTTTTAATGGCTTGCCAATGAACATCCGTGGGAGCATGCATGAATTGGGACAGCTTGTTGACGATGAAGCTTACGTCCGGTCGTGTGAGGGATAAGTATTTTAGTCCCCCAACAATGGAACGGTATTCCGTTGGATTGGAGAGGGAAGTGCCGGTTTTAAGTGTCATACGTGATGTTCACGGCATGGGTGTAGGGACAGGCTTTGATTCATGCATGAGACAGCGGTTGAGAAGATCGTTGATGTACTTTCGTTTAGTCAAAAGTAGACCATCAGATGTCCGCATTGCTTCTACCACAAGAACGAATGATAGGTGGCCCAAGTCTTTGATGGAGAAACGTGCGGCTAGGGCATCAATGAACTGCTGTACCCGTGATATGGAATTGCCTGTAACAACAATATCATCAACATAGACCAGCACATACAATTGTAGCGCGGTTGTGTTGAGAATAAACAAGGAGGTGTCCGCCAGAGAGTTTGTGAAACCGCGAGCTAGGAGAAATGTGCAAAGATCCGAATACCATGCTCGATGAAACCCGGGGGTTGAGACATGTTTACCTCCTCCGAAAGACGGCCTTGAAGAAAGGCATTATTGACATCAAGTTGTCGTAGAGACCATCCGCGGGAGACATCAATACTCAAGATGACACGAATGGTGGTAGGCTTTACAACCGGGCTGAATGTCTCATGATAGTCTATGCCCGGTCTTTGATGAAACCCCTTTGTAACAAGTCGAGCTTTGAATCTCTCCACAGATCCGTCTTGTTTTCGTTTGATGCGAAACACCCATCGGCAACCAACAATATTCTTTGCTTGAGTGGCTGGAACAAGCTGCCACGTTTGATTGCGATGTAAGGCTTGTAACTCGGCATCCATTGCTTCACGCCATCTAGGATCCTTTAAGGCTTGAGTGATATTGGCCGGTTCACTTTCTACCTGAGCAACAAGAGCATGTCAGTTATTGTTCTTATTAATATTACTCTTTGAACAAGTAACCATCGGGTGAGAATTAGTTCTAGGACGTTGTGGTGGCACGTCCAAGATGATGAGCTCAGGAGACTGTGATGATGTTGGTGGCATAACATCTGGAGGAGTCGGAGACCGAGAGACAATATCCGAGGGTTGCAGCGGCGAAGGATCCAAGCTTAGGGGCTGAGACGGCAATGGAGCAATGAGCGGCGGCGAGAAGGATGGTGTAGGACTGACACAAGGTTGGGGGTTCACAACGGTGTTTGGCATTTTTGTTTGTGGGAAGAATTTGGTAGGGTCGGCAAAGGGATAGATAGACTCAAAGAATTGAACATGACGTGAGACAAATATACGCAACCTAAGAGGGTCAAGACAAACATACGCAGTTTGGGTGGATGAGTACCCTAGGAAGACACATGGATCAGACTTGGGTTCTAATTTGTTTGCTGTATAAGGCCGTAACCATGGGTAACATAGACATCCAAAGAGGCGAAGCTTAGTGTAGTTTGTGGTTGTTGGAATAGACACTCGTAAGGGGAGGACATACTAAGAGTAGGTGTCGGGAGGCGGTTAATGAGATAAACCGCAGCGGAAAATGCATAAGACCAATAGGATAGGGGCATGGAGGAATGCGTGAGAAGGGAAAGACCGGTTTCTACGATGTGCCTATGTCGTCTTTTAGAGATGCCATTGTGTTCGGGAGTATGTGGTGGAGATGTGTAATGAGAAATGCCATTAGAGGATAGAAAAGAACACAAGGCAATGAATTCACCCCCGTTATCGAAATAAAGTGTTGAAATGCGTTTTTCGAATTTGTTTTCAACAAGTGATTTGAATTGAATGAATGTGTCACGGACTTGGGATTTGATTTTGAGTGGATACAGCCATGAATAACGTGTATAGTGATCTACGAATAGGACATAATATTTAAAACCATCAATGGAATAAATATGAGATGTCCAAACATCGGAAAAGATCACTTCAAGTGGACGAGAAGTGATAAGAGTGGAAGTTGAAAATGACAATTTATGGCTTTTATTACGACAACAAGCATTGCAAAACAAATGAGGGGGATCCCGAGACAATGGTAGATCAAAAGTTTTGAGAACTTTATTCAAAATGAAAGACGACGGATGACCTAAACGAGAATGCCACTCGGACGAAGTGGTCTTGACACTATGAAAAGCATGAAAAGGTGACGGGGTGCTAGATGGTACGGGCCACTCATAAACTCCATCTTTAATGCTTCCTTTCAGAAGTTGTGCCCCCGTGCTGAGATCCTTCACCTGAAAATCATACGGAGAAAATTCAACGAATACGTCATTATTTTTGCACAACTGATGAACTGAAATCAGATTCTTGCATATCTTAGGCACACATAGAACATTCCGTAAAGATAACGGTCCAGTGTTAAGAGGTATAGAGATGGAACCCGTGTGTGTGATGGGTAAACCGTTGCCATCACCGACAACTACATCTTCGCTGCCGCGGTAAGGAGAGTGAATGGCAAGGTTGGAGAGGTCTGACGTAATGTGATGGGACGCGCCACTATCCATGAGCCATGAGGTTGCATCATAGGTAGAGGCAACGACATGATGAGCTTGCGGGTGTGGCTGCCAATTTTGTGAAGAATTCTGCCACGGTTGCATCGGCTGGTTCTCAAGTATACCGGGTGAGGAGACAAGGCGGAAGCACGGACAGCGTTGAACGCTGTGGCCGTGAACACCACACGCTTGACACCGGCCTTGATAGCCACGGTGTGTTGGTGAATGTTGACGAGGACGACAAGACCAATTTGATGAGCCAGACGAGCGAGAATTCGGGCGGGACCAATTCTGTGAGCGTGCGGCCATGGG
>CM071874.1:25440447-25456584 GCA_036759665.1 Gynandropsis gynandra
TTATTTTCCGCTCCTTTCGCTCGGTGTTTGAGTGCTCACTTCCATCCGTCGCCTCGCACAAGTTGAACCTACGTTTCCGGGGTTAGATTGCCAAAAGCACTCGTGTTTCTTCTCGTGTCTTCATTTCCTACGCAAAACACGAAATGTGGATAAAGTCTCCGAATATACTCAATAAATGAATGAAATATGAATAATCTACTTTAAACGAGACCTAAGAATGATATAAAAACTATAACGGATTGCGTGTCATCAGAAAGAGATGACTCCGTATTCATAAACCGATGTCTTCGGTAGATTCTCCTTGCTCCCGATCCGTAGATCCGTATTTTCTTCCTTCTTCCTTTTGCCCTAATGTCTCTGAATCTCCTCTGATCCAATCTGGTTCGAAACTGCTCTTTCAGATCTGATTTCCCTTTTAATTAGGCCGTTCTAGATCTTAGGAAAGTTTGTTGAGAATCAAGGACCCGAGCGGGCATGTCCTCTACCCGCTCGTGCAGGCCACTTGCCCGACCGTGTGCTCTTCTTCCAGCCCGAGCGGGCACCATGCCCGATCGTGTGATTCTTGAGCCCGAGTCGTGCAAACCTACGGGGATTTCTTGGCATCAGCTGGCCTGAGCGGGCACTCCAATTGCACCTGAGCGGGCACTCCATCTTTGGTCGTGTACCTTGAGTGCCCGAGTCGTGTAAAGCTACGGGGGTAATTGGCAGCAAATAGCCCGATCGTGTACACTTCCAATGCCCGAGCGGGCATGTCTTGAAATGTTGTTTCGTTCCCTTCGCTCGGTGTTTGAGTGTTCACTTTCAGTGCATGGCCTTGCACAAGTCGAATCTTGTTACTCAACTTCGTTTTCGGGGTTAGATTGCCATATTCACTCGTGTTTCTCCTCATGTCTTCGTTTCCTATGCAAAACACGAAATGTAGATAAAGTCTTCGAATATACTCAATAAGTGAATGAAATATAAATAATCTACTCTAAACTAGACCTAAGAATGATATAAAAATTACAACGGATTACGTGTTATCAGTAGGATTCACAACATGATACGAGAACATACTACCTGAGTGGCCTCCATAAGTTTGACAAGGCATCCTACAAATACAAAAAATAATTAGATGTTAAATACCAACCCTAACCTAATCTAAAACAACCTTTAATACAACATAAAACCAACCCCGATAACAACATTAAATAGTTCTCAATACAAACCTTAAACTAAACTAATACAATACCAAATATATTATGAAAGTATTAATTGAATATTATGAAAGAACTGAAATGGATACGACGATAGAAATTATTGAGGGCGAGAGAAACATTCTCTGGAATTTAAATTGCAAAATGAGAGAATGAGCCAACCGTTTGATTTTATGAACATGACCAACACAATTCCGTTTTCATAGCGATAAAATGAGCAACCCAATTGTATCACGACTACAGTGCAATCATGACATGATGCCTCACCATGTCGGCTATTTCCATTATGATGCGTAAAAGTTATGCTTTTTACGGTGACTGCCTTATCATTCTCCAAAAAAACATTTTAGCACAACTACATTAGAGCATTGAACGATAATATTAAATGTTTACAATGTAAGTTCCCAACGCATTTGTGTGATGAGCGCATTACCATTTCATATGTGGCGGTGTTGCAAAATGTGGTTAACAAAATTGCATTAATAACTAATTAAAAGATAAAAATAATAAGTTCTAAGATTCTGTCTTAATTTTCTGTTACATTACCCATCATAAGTATCTCCTAAATTATCACATTCATCTTCAATATCATCACATTCTCTTCAACAACACTTCAATTCTCTCATTTAGGTTTTATATTCAGATCTGTACGTTAAACTATCTCATTAGCTTGCAATGGTAAAATGAATGGATTGCACTTCCAAAATCCATGTGATGGTTGGACATCATAACCAACACTCTTATTTCTTCTCATTTGTCTCTTGATCGTCAAATCCAACCAATCACAGTTCGAAAAGTATCACCATTAATGATATAAAACTAGACCGTATTATTATTAGATGGATGAAATCAGGCTGAAACTCCATAACAACAACATAGCAAAAATTGGAACTTATCTTTCCCATGGATGAAATCGCAAATCCCAAATGCAACAAGACTAAAAAGCATCATACTCAGCGAATGATTCTAAAACACTTTTAATCTAATGTTGATAAGTCAGTAATACTCAAAAACTTTCAAAGAGTTTGAAAGCTAAATCTATAAAATTAGCAAAGAACAAGATGCACTAAATTGATAAACATTTTTTTTACATTTCATACAATGGGTCTTCCATTTATAAGAACCGAAGCATAATGAAAAAATGAATAAAATAAGTCAACTTAACAAAACAAGGTAAAAATGCTCGGTCGTGTACTATAGTCACTCGGTCGAGCATCACATAATTCGTATTCCTAAATTACAAAAAAAAAGTGAGCACATTTTTCCAATCAGCTTCTTTACCCGGTTGATTCCTCCAATGATAGATTGAGCTATGTCATGCTCAGACCAAGTGAGCAATGATATCATATGTACATTGTTCTAGAGAATTTTTTCTGGTTTCAGCGTCTTTAGCTCCTCTAGATTCTTGCTCCTATTGGCTTTTTTCACTAGTAGGCAAGTCATGTATTCTTCCTCTGATGCCTCTGGATGACCTTGGGGTCCATGTGCAAGTTCTTCAGCCGTGATCCAAGCGAACGAGGTTTTCATCAAGCCCTTATGGCTGGTCTTCGTGTTCTTGGTGTCTCATTTGGGTCTCATCCTCGTCATCCCTTCATTCTTTAAAAGGATTTGGTCTCAAATCAATATAACCGTCTGCATCAAAATGAATCAAGTCAACAACGTCAACAACGTTGAATGTTGAACGCATAATGTACTCACAAGGTAATTCAATCTTGTAGGCATTGTCATTGATGCGGTTGAGAATTTTGAATGGTCCATTCCTCAAGGCATGAGTTTGGATTTACACTGCTTGAGAAATAGTCCTTGCAAAATAAATCCACACGTGATAACTGGATTAAACACCACCTTCTTACGTCCCTTGTTTGCATGTTTTTCGTATTGATATGTCCCTTTCTATATTATTAGCTCATGCCTTTTCCTTATCTGTTTTACAAACTCGATTCTTTTCTTTCCATCAAGGTTAGTAAACTTAGATGAAGGTATATGAGTCATATCTAATGGTGTAAGTGTACAAAACCCGTACACAATTTCAAACAATGAAAACTGTGAAGCACTATGCATGGCCTTATCCTATGCACAATCAAAACATGGTAACACTCTACCCACGTTTTAAGTACTACATCACAAAACAACTCATCCTTGTACTTTCCAATTCTAAACTAACCTTCACCCAGTGGTGCACCTTGGCTTCGCCCCTATCATTCAACCACTATAACTTACGATTTGTGATACTTTATAGTGATCAATCATAACTTCTCGACAAGCGATGCGCTAGCTATGGTCGTAGATCTATCTCCATCCACAATAATGCTATAAACCTTCTACATATGTCCGCTCGTGTAGATGATGTTCTTTCTCTATACGATGACTTCTTTTCTAGCATGTAGATTCAATACTCTACGTTTTACAAGTAACTTGCCTTTTACTGCCTCATACTCTTCAAACTCTTAATCTAAATTAGGCACATACCTCTGATTTTCTGGTTGATTCTCCTGCGATGTAGTTTCAAATTCTCCATCAGCTCGTATGATCGTGGCCTTCTTGTTCGTATAGTCTCAAGCGAAGTGATCTCAACCCTGACACTTGTAAGAGGGAGTATCACAATTTTCGTACGGTTGTGTCGATGGTAACTAGTGGTTTCAGTCATGCTATCTACATTTTCTGCTGCCTTTTGCTTGCATGTTTGGTTTGTGAAATGGAGTAGGTTCAGGGTGACAGTGTTGCACCCCCATCCCAGAATCCTCCATTGAAATTGGAATGTCCACAATAATTCTTCCTATAGTGACCATGTATATCAATAATCTAAATAACAATATTTTATTAAAATTCAAATCCTAATAAACATCCAAAATATAAATACATCAATATATTGTTTCAAGCCTTCAAATCAATATACTTCAAATATAAAAGAAAAATAAATTCTCCACGATAAGAATCTGTCGTAACCCTTCACACTTAAGTCTTAGCTCTCATCTACGTCTTCATTCTCTATCCATCTAAGTCTTAGCTCTCATCTACGTTTGTAAAATTAATCGCACCTAATGAGACCGTTGCATGTACGATCTTAGTAAACTTGATACACACTATAACACACATATGAATTATAAACACTTTTACACCTAACCCACTCCTAGATGAATACCCACAATCAAACACTAGTACCCCACTATGATCGCGTGCTCGAAGGGTTCCACCAGATCCCATCACTGGTATTCCCTCCCGTCAAGATTTTAAGGCACCACAACATTATCATCTTTGACCTGATAATCCTCACCCAACACATCACATTGCTCTCCCTGATACCTCTCACTGAAGCTCCAACCTTACATGAGGAACATGACCACAAATTAGACCCTTGCGGTCTCACAGCACTCTAAAATCCTTCACCAACTCCTCTATGCTTGTTGAGGTGTATGATATGATTCTAGACCAACTTTCTTGGGTAGATGGGTAGAAACAAAATAAAACCCTAGCAACCCGATAACAAGCCTAGAACTTGTCTTTCCAAAGTATGTTTGATCGAGTAACGCTTGTGATCGGGTCGAGCGGGTCAGTCCTTTACATACTCCATTTTGTCAAGAGAATTTGTTCGGCCGAGCGAGTCTTTGCTTTGGGCGCGCATATTGACCTCCATCTATTGAAAGAGTTTTCTCAGGTCAAGCGAAACTCTTCTCGGGTCGTGCACCTCTGGCTCCCCTAGCTTCTTCCTCTATCTAGTCACATCCACTTGTGGTTAAGTCATTTATTTTATGTTATCTCTTGAGATACTTGAGCGACTCATGGTTGGTATGAATCACGAACTCCATACGCTACAAGTAATGCTGCAATGTGTGGAGCACTCGCACCAATGCGTATAGTTCCTTTTAGTATGTTGGGTTGCCTAAATTTGCTTCATTTAGCTTCTCACTAAAGCAATGATGGGTCTATGCTCTTGCATCAACAATACTCCAATGCCTTCACCTGATGCATCACATTCAATCTCAAACATTTTAGTAAAATTAGGTAATGCCAATAAAGGAGATTGTGTCAATTTACCTTTTATGGTTTTGAAAGCCTTCTCTTTACCTTTGCAATACTAGAATGTGGCATTCTTCTTATCACTTTGGAAAAGGGCGCAATTAAGTTATTGAAGGCCTTTACAAATCGTCAGTAAAAATTGACCTATCGATGAAAGCTTTGGACCTTGCCAACAATCTTAGAGCTCATCAATTTTATATGGCCTCGATCTTTTCTTCATCAACCTGTATCCGTGTTCACTTACAACTAATCCTAAAAATGCAAGTTCATTAGTACAAACATATTTCTTTATTAACATATAGTTTTTCGCTTTATAACACGTCTAGAACTGACCTCAAGTGCTCTACATGCTCTTTTAAGGACTTTTTGTACACTAAGATGTTATCAATGTATTAAACCACGAATTATAAATTTCCAAAGAACATGATTTATTAACCTCATAAACGTGCTAGGTCTCCGAAAGGCATTACTAACGACTCATAAAGCAGTAACTTTGTCTTAAATGTTGGTTTGAATTCATCATCCTCCTCCATGTGAATTTGTTAGTATCCACTTTTCAAATATATCTTATAAAATATAGAAGATCAATGCAACTCGTCCAATATTTCATATAAACTAGGTATGGGGTGATAAAACTTTCCCGTAATGTTGTTGATTGCACAAGAATCAACACACATAAGCCATGTGCCATCCTTCTTAGGCATTATTATTAACAGTACAACGCATGGTAACATTTTCTCTCGCACATAACCTTTCTCCATAAGCTCATTGACTTGCCTTTCGAGGTCTTTAGTGTACCTGAGATTTGTTTAGTATGTTGTGTTGTGCTGTTTGGAATGCTTGCACTAGGTACGAAAAAAAATGGTGTTCAATCCCACGAAATGGAGGTAAGTTGTTGCGTGTTTCATTGGAAAATACATTCTCAAAACCGTGCAAAAAATTAGTGACAACACTAGGCAAAGAAGGGGTAAACTCGTTAGTAAAATATGACTATTTGAACAAGAGTACAAACATAGGATGATTTGAATGTCGTCCTACTTGAATTTTCTCACTCTCATCGAAATAAACGTTGTGCTCATAGTTTGTCACTCAAAGATTCGTTTCAGGGTTTTTCTCAAGACCTCACTATTTTTGGAACTACCTCATCGTCACTCATAAGAATTCCATTATTCTAGTTCTTTAGCAATCACACCTGATCCTCGAATACTTCCTTGGTGTAAGTCTAGCTAGGCGAATGTAGCATCCTTTGAAATCAAAAGAGCACTTATTGTTGAACCGATCGTGTTGTCCTCGAGTATCGAACTGACATGGCCATCCTAACAAAAGCTGGCCTTCTTGCATTAGAACTACATCACATAACACCTCATCCATGTACTTTCATATGCTAAACTTAACATCCAATTGAGGGTGAACCTTGGTTTCACCACTTTCAATCAGCCAGTTTAAGTTGTATGGTTTGGGATACTTTGTGGTATTCAATCCCTACTTCTTAACAAAGGATGTGCTAGCCACCTTTGTGCAATTTTCTCCATCCAAAATAATGCTACATACCTTGTCTTAGATCAGCCCCACACGTATAGAACATGTTTCCTCTTTGTATGATGGCTTCTTTTTTAACTTTTAGATTCCAAGCTCTATGTCTCACTAATAATTCACCCTTTACAGCCTTATACTCCTTGAACTCGTCATCTGAAAAATGTATTTACATGTGATTTAGTGGTTTATCATATTTCGACGTCGTCTCATACTCGTACGATCACGTTCTCATATTCGAACGGTCTTGAGAAAAGTGTCCCGAACATTGGCACTTTAAATAGTGAGTATCACGGTTTTGTGGAGGAGTTTTGGTAATTGCTACTGGTTTAGGTCGTGGTGCCTCCAATTTCTGCTTAGATTTGTGTCCCATGTTTAGTTTGTCATACTTCTGGAATGTTTAGCCCTTCCTCATCAGTTGTCTCTTGACCTTTATTGCCAGATACAACAAGTCATCTATGACTATGTAATGCTGAGTTTCCACGCATACCTATATGTCATGATTGAGACCGCTTAGAAACCGATCCATTATTTCCGTCCAATCTTTCTCGATGTTCGAATCATACATGTCAATCTCCTTGTAGTAGTCTTCTACGCTCCTAATACTTTGCACCAATCTCCTCAATTGTCGATTACCTCTCGATGATGGTGAGAAGTCAAAAGTTGATGTTGCAAGATGGTATGCATCTCTTCTCTAGTGCTGACTAGATGTTCTCAAAGGCTCATTTGAAAATGTGGGAGTAGATCCAACCATGCTAGTGCGTAGTCGCTTAAGTTAGTTGTTGTCAGTTTTACCTTTTTTATTTTAGAGTATTCATGGTATTCAAAAACCATATATGTCTTTTACTCTCTCTCCAAATAAGATTCTGGATGACTCCTTCTGATGAACATAGGAATCTCCATCTGGATGTTGTTGATGCCATCATCGAGTTGATCTCCTGCTCATGGTTATGCCTCATGGGACGATCATACTCGTCATTGAGTACCTCAGCATACTCATCAACATCCATGTCTATACACTATCGATTACAGATTGTGTTTGGTGATAACATGTTATACGTCGTAGTATTTACATGATTCTTAGGTTTAGATTTGATTAGATTTCTTGGATTTTACCGAGTTATTGAGCATATTCGAGGATTTCATCTACCATTTCGTGTTTTGTGTAGGAAATGAAGACTTGAAGCAAACACGAAAGATTACGGCAAATCTACCCCGAAAATGTGACAAAGTGAGCAGAGACGATATGTGCACGACCATGGAAGCAAATGGATCACTCGAGCATCGAGCGAAAGGAGCGGAAACAACAAATGATAGTGTACATGCTCGGGCATGGAGCAAGACCGCTCGGGCTGAGGTTGCACAATTAGAGCCAAAAATCCTCGAGAACAAGCCTGACTCGGGCTAATGAACAACATGGCCGGGCATGTGTGCACGCTCGGGCTGAGTAGTGCACCCGATCGGGCTGCAATTTGAACCAGAAATTCGCCGAGACTTAGCCCGACTCGGGCTTGTAGTTGACATGCGCGGGCAAGAGAGCCCGACCGCGTTGAATGTGGTGCACGAACGGGCTGTGTTCTGCACGAGGGGGTGGAGGTTGTGCCATAGTGGGCCGCCTAATCCGTAACAACCTTCTTTGAAGGTTTGAACGGGCAATTAAAGGAAAAACAAGCCATCTAGGGCAAGGGGACGAAGCACAGACAAAAGAGGACACCTAGAGAGACAGGAGAAAGAGGAGAGAACACGGATTGAAGACTTTGGGCATCCGAAGGATTCATCCGAAGCCAACGCTCGGGATGATAGGGGAGTCGAACACTTACTTCGTTTTTGTTTGCTTCTCTATGTATTCTGAGTATATCTGTTGTCATGGGTTAGGGATGCCATTGTAATGGATTGTTTGAGTTATTAATGCTTGATTTTTGGTTTTGTTCAATTGATTGGTTCGATAGGTTATAGATTTGTGCGTAATGCCTTCATACGTTGTTGATTTCAAGTTTGGATAAGACTAGATCTATTCTACTGAGATTAGGCACGTTTGATGGAGATTAGAGATTCGTCTAGGCTTGGGAGAGTCAGATTTAAGTCTCAAGAATGAACCTTCGAATGAATTAGATTAATGAGACCAGTCGATTAATCTATTTAGGAACGGTAATAATCGAGGTAGAATTCCCATTGTTCTTAATGCATCTAGAAGTTTCGCGCTACATAGGGATATGAGCGACGTTGATTTCCTAGATAGAGGATTTAGGCTTGGGAGAGTCATTTCCGTTTATAGAGGTCGAGTTCCCATCCGACATTAGAGGTTGAATTCCCCATCGTTCGTCATGCATCTAGAAGTTCCTCACTGCATAGGGATATGGGTGACGTTGATTTCCTAGGTAGGAGATTTAGGCTTGGGAGAGTCATTTCTAGCATTAGGGGTGGAGTTCCCTAATGTTCTTAATGCGTCTAAACGTTCCGCGCTACGTCGGGAGGTGAGCGATGTTGATTTCCTAGATAGAGGATTAGATGTTAGTTCCCCATCGATTGATACTTCCCATTAACATCCATTGCATTTTCCGGTATTCCTGACACCCATGATACCTCTCATTGCCTAGTCTAGCTTCGTCATCCTTACTTATCTTTACTTTCTAGTTCACTACTCATCCATTGATCGATCTTCTTCTCATGACAATCTTAGTTCTAACGCTGCACTAGTTCCCAGAGTTCGACCCTTGTACTACACGAACCGTATACTTGCGGTAGAATGGTCTTGGATATATTAAAACCTCTAATCCCACACATCAAGTTTTTGGCACCGTTGCCGGGGAATAGTCACAGTTTTTAGAATTAGGGTTTCGTTAGGTCGAGATCCAGTCCTTTTCGAGTCTTTTTTTTGTTTTTTTTTTTTTGCATTTTTTTTATTTTGAGTCATTGCATCTCTTTTGAGCTGATCTATTGTTTGTTGTCTTTCCCACCTGCAGACTATTCGGTACATGTCTAGGAGTTCGAGGGGCAAAGAACTTCTCTTCGACCCCGATATTGACAAGACTATGTGAGCCTTAAAGAAACAGCAAAAAGCGAGGCGTATTGATCCCGAGAATACAGAGGAAAGGACAAGTGAGCGTGAAACAGATTTGTCTAGTGAAGAAGAGATGGCACAGGAGGAAGCACCGGAAACCTAAACACATGCAGCTTCTCTCCTGCATTCGAAGGCCCGAGATAGATCGGAATAGATTTGAGTTACAGCCAGCCTTCATTAAAATGTTGAGTCAATCGCCATTTAGGGGACGATTTACGGAAGATCCGAACCATCATCTCACTCAGTTCAAGATGCTATGTTCGAACATGAAAACCTACCCCAGAATAAATGTTGAAGCGATTATGTTGCTTGCCTTCCCATTCTTAGTTAGGGAGCATGCACTCGAGTGGCCCTGCACGCTACCCCCAGATTCTATTCATACGTGGTGCCAACTCGAAGAACGCTTCATGATGCGATTTTTCTCACCCCACAAGACGCAGCTATGGAAGAACAAGATTAATTCGTTTGAACAAGAGGATAAAGAGAGTCTTCCAGAGGCGTGGCAGAGATTTAAAGGATATCAACGCGATTTCCCACACCACGGGATGGATAAAAGATACCTCATCGCTACTTTCATTGAGGGTCTTCGTGATGAAGTTCGAGATTGGTTGAACGCTGCTTGTGGAGGTTCTCTACATGACCTCCCGTTCACCGCTATTGAGGCCAAGATCGAGAAGATGGCCGAGGGAAGAAATATTATGTCGGGGGAATTTAATCGCCGCAATCTAGCTAAGGGAGCAGACAGCGAGGTGCTTGCATTGCGAGCTGAGCTTGCCGAGTTCAAGTTACAACTGGTAAACATGCACCAAGCGTCTCCCGATTCCCACAGATTCAAGGATGTTGTAGATGTGAACTACGTTGCTAATAATCCGTATTTCAACACCTACAATCCAGGCTGGAAGAATCATTCGAATCTGTCCTACAAGAACACCGATAATGTTTTGAATCCGTTGCAAGGAAACTACCAACCAAAGCCGTTTCAAAACCAGCCACAACACCAGAATTTTCAGCCTAGAACGCAAGGCTATCAAGGGTTTCAACCGAGAGGCATACCAATGCCTATTCCTTCAGCAAGAAGAGGGGAACAACGAGATTATGTCTATGCTCACTCAGATTCTACATGGACAAAAAGATATAAGTGCTGAGCTGAATATTGTAAGACGAGATCAAGAGGAAGCGAAGACGCAAATTGCGGAAATGCAGAAGCATTTAAATATCCTAGACACCCAAGTGGCACAAATTACAGAAAATGCTCATAACCGACAAGGAGTTTTACCGGATAGCCTGAACCAAATCCCCCTGAGCATTGCAACGCCGTCATGTTGAGAAGCGGGACAGAACTTGCGAACATCGCACCCCAGAATTTTGAGAGAGGAGAATGCTCAATGAATTCAACGAAGAAGCCTAGTGACCAAGAGCATCACAAGGAATTACAAGTTGAGGATGAAGAAGAACCGTATGTGGCACCGCCACCAAGACGCCCTCCACTTCAATTTCCCTCACGCCAAAGGAAACGAGCTGAGGATTCACAATTTGAAAAGTTTGCAGCGAGGATGAAGAAGTTGGAGATCTCTATGCCCTTCCACGAAGCTATCATGCAAATTCTGTCTTACGCTAAGTTTCTCAAGGAAATCCTCAGCAAAAAGTGTAAAGTTGAAGAGGAGGAGACAGTCTTGGTCACCGATGCAACATACGCCGTTATTCAACATGGGATGCCATGGAAATTACCCGATACAGGTCCCTTCGTCATTCCTTGCAAGCTCGGAAACGTGACCATCCACAATGCCCTATGCAACTTAGGGGCTAGTGTCAGCATCATGCCGCTGTCGTTGTACGAGAAACTTGATTTGAGGGAGATTAAATCCACAAAGATGGTCTTACAAATGGCTGATCGATCATCGAAACTTCCAATAGGTATTGTGGAGGATGTACCACTTAAGGTAGGCGACTACTACGTTCCTGTTTTTTGGACATAAAAGAAGATGAAAGAATACCCATTATCTTGGGGAGACCATTCCTCAATACCGCTGGCGCCGTCATCAACGTGAGAGAGGGGAAATTTACGATGAAGATAGGAGAAGCAACAATGGAGTTTGGGTTAAATAAGAATTTCAAGAAAGTACCTAGGTTAGAGTCCATTTGGTCCGTTGATTTCACGAGTGACCTATTGCTAGATCCCACGGCTAGAGGTACGGATCAAGATGATGACCACTGGCATGGACAACCCTCGAGAGCTTCGGAAGAAACACAAGGAAAAGACGCACACAAACGGCCAGCACAAAACAGCAACAAAAAGCACGACCAAACATAGGCTAAATCCCAATCGTGCAACATTTTCGACCAAACCCAGCAAAGTACGCACAACCGTTCAGAATGACAAACTTGACAAGATGCTGATCTTGAACCGCAACATGATCGGGCAAGAGAATAGCATGGGAGAGCTAGCTGATCTAGCAAGGCGGATGACGAGCACCATACCCGAACGAAGGACACGACGCAGGAGGTATCGTATACGAAGGCGAGGACGTCCACCTCGTCGGTGATGAGGAGAGCATTCGGTCAAGCTTGCGACCTTAAACAAGCGCTTATCGGGAGGCAACCCGACTTTTGACTTTTGCATTTTTTATTTCATTTTTTCCGGAACTATTATTTTTCTTTTCCTATTGATGTACTCGGTGGATTTGTATTTATTCTTTTGGATTGTGTGATTCTTTTTCACAGGTTTTTCGACGTCAATATCATCTTTGAGGAGGAGATGCATAGACGTCCAGCCGCATCACCAACTCGGGACAGCAAGATACACAAGGTGAACACGTTCTAACCCTTATTTCCCGTAGTTTGGTATGCGAGATTCTCTTAGGTCTTGAACATTGAGACAGTGTTTCATTCAAGTCTGGGGGAGTACTCGTCGAGTATCATGTGATTAGGATTAGATGATTAGGATTAGATATTGATTTTTTTTATTTTTAGGAATAAGCAGACGGATACCTAGCACGAATTTTCGAGATTTAGTCATTATTGTGCGACATTGTTGAATCGTGAACAATAGTCTAGATTTGCTTAGAAGTCTTTTGGATACCGATTAGTCGAGTAGTTGTGCTTGAAACCATGATCTATAGTTGCATTCACCTCCTAGGTTTCAGTACCAAGTATCCATATCTCAGTGTATACCGATTGATCTTTACTTTGTTTGATATATTTAATCGTTCATTGATCATTAGATTCCACACGCTTATACTCCGTTGTCATCTTGGAAAAAGTTTCTAACTATTTCAGGCTTATATTGACATGAGTACATCGAGATCGATGGTTCGGGTCTAAGTGATGGGTTGAGGCGCTATTCTACATCCTAAGGGTTAGAGTGATGCGTATTCTTTGGTAAAAATATTAAGAGAAAAAAGAAAAAAAAACTTCTTCAATGACGCCGCTCTTCACTCCGCTAAGGTTACAAGACCTTATGAGTGTGCCATAGGCAGCCTGGATCTAAGTAGAAACCCATCCCTTTTCGACTTCGACGTCCTAGAAACCAAGCGTGGATCTATAAAAAATGAGAAAATAAAATAAAAGAAAAGAGAATAAGAACGAGCATACGAGTTTAATGATATCTCAAGCTTAGGATATTGGTATGGAGATCGCTTGGACGTTGTCTAGGGGTATGAATTAGACTTAGGTCATTGGTAGGATTGCATGGCTCGTGACTTTCGGTTGATAGAAGTCTGAACTAGGTGCACTTAGGCTTGCGTTCATGTGACGCGTTGTTTTGCATGATGGCTAATCCTTCGAAGTTTTCGTGCTAGTGTCCATTGTTGTTGAGCTCTTCTTGTGCTCGACTATAGATTTGATCGAGGACGAGCAAAGGTTAAGTCTGGGGGAGTTTGATAACATGTTATACATCGTAGTATTTACATGATTCTTAGGTTTAGATTTGATTAGATTTCTTGGATTTTACCGAGTTATTGAGCATATTCGAGGATTTCATCTACCATTTCGTGTTTTGTGTAGGAAATGAAGACTTGAAGCAAACACGAAAGATTCCGGCAAATCTACCCCAAAAACGTGACAAAGTGAGCAGAGACAATATATGCTCGGCCATGGAAGCAAAAGGATAACCCGAGCATCAAGCGAAAGGAGCGGAAACAGCAAATGATAGTGTACACGCACGGGCATGGAGCAAGCCCGCTCGGGCTGAGGTTGCACAATTAGAGCCAAAAATCCCCGAGAGCAAGCCCGACTCGGGCTGATGAACAACATGGTCGGGCATGTGTGCCCGCTCGGGCTGAGTATTGAACCCGATCGGGCTACAATTTAGACCAGAAATTCGCCGAGACTTAGCCCGACTCGGGCTAGTAGTTGACACGCACGGGCAAGAGAGCCCAACCGGGCTGAGTGGTGCATGAACAGGCTGTGTTCTGCACGAGCGGGTGGAGGTTGTGCCCGAGCGGGCCGCCTAATCTGAACACCATTCTTTGAAGGTTTGAACGGGCAATTAATGGAAAAACAAGCCATCTAGGGCAAGGGTACGAAGCACAGACAAAAGAGGACACCTAGAGACATAGGAGAGAGAGGAGAGAACACGGATTGAAGACTTTGGGCATCCGAAGGATTGATCCTAAGCCAACACTCGGGATGATAGGGGAGTCGAACACTTACTTCGTTTTTGTTTGCTTCTCTATGTATTCTAAGTAGATCTGTTGTCATGGGTTAGGGATGCCATTGTAATGGATTGTTTGAGTTATTAATGCTTGATTTTCGGTTTTGTTCAATTGAATGGTTCGATAGGTTATAGATTTGTACGTTGATAACACGTAATCCGTTGTAGTTTTTATATCATTCTTAGGTCTAGTTTTGAGTAGATTACTTAGATTTCATTCATTTATCGAGTTTATTCGAGGATTTCATCTACATTTCGTGTTTTGCATAGGAAACGAAGACATGAGGAGAAAACACGAGCGGGTAGATGCTGTGCCCGCTCGGGACCTTGTTTTTCTCAACCATCTCCTAAGATTTAAAACGGCCAAACTAAGAGAAATCAGATCTACAAAAGGGAGATACGAACCAGATTGGACGGGGAACGATTCAGAGACATTGGAGACACACTTGGAGAGATCGAGAAGGACGAAACTAGGGATCCGGAGCATGGAGGATCTATTGAAGACATCGGTTGATGAAAAGGGAGCATTCTTATTCTCTTTCTATGTTGAATTTAGATCTCTTTTGTGTTTCGTTTCCTGAGTTCATGTCCAAGTAGATCTATTGCCATAGGTTAGAGAGTATTGCCAACATGTAATGAAGTCTTGTGCTTAATGAATGGTGGATCTTAATGCTTTCATACTTGTACGCCACTCGATATGAATGAATTTGGTATTTGATCATGTTTTCAGATTTCATGGTTGATCTTAATGCTTCAATACTTGTACGCCACTTGATTGAAGATGTTAGAAGTCTAATAATTCTACGCCAGGGCATTAGACTTTGGAACTTAGCCATGATTTAGGGTTTAATCGGTTTAGAATCTACGCCAGGTCAATCGATTGGATCTAGGGATTAGGATAGCGGTCGTAATGCGTCTATGTATGTAAGATGTGCAATGGATACATTGGTATATGCATGCTAGATAGTGGACAAGTCTACGCCAGTCAGTTCTTATAGGAGAGCTTGAATTCCCTGAACTCGTGATAGTATCTAAGACCAACTATCTTGTTAGAATTTCGTTACATTGTCGTGCAACTCTCGATACCTATGGTGGTTAGTCTTTGAGTCATTCCTATCATTAGTTTAGTTTAGTTTGCATTTGCATTCCATTACACTATTGATTTCACGTCTTATTCATTAGTCTAATAGCTTTAGAGTTGCATCAATTCCTTGTGTTCGACCCTAGTTGCTACACGATCCGTATCCTTGCGGAAGCGTTAGTCTAGGTAATTTATTACTTGATATAACGCACATCATGCGTAATGCCTTCATACGTTGTTGATTTCAAGTTCGGATAAGAGTAGATCTATTCTACTGAGATTAGGCACGTTTGATGGAGATTAGAGATTCGTCTATGATGCGTTCTCAAAAGTTAAATAAAATAACCTAAACTACCCGCAAGTGCACGGCACGTGTGTAGTATTTTAGGTGTCGATCCCACAGAGACTACGCAACACTATCTAAACTCGAACTAGGAATCAAACTTGCTAACGAAAGAATATGGATGAAGAATAAAATACTAAAGTAAATAAACTACTTGGGTTCTAACGATAAGACAAATGTCCTAGGAATCCAGTTTCACCACAAGACTACCGAAACCGACAATCGATCTATCTATCATGCAATCCCTTGTTTAAG
>CM071874.1:25457294-25468732 GCA_036759665.1 Gynandropsis gynandra
CCCCACCGACTTCCCCTTGTTTTAAGTTAATTTTACTTAACTAAACAAGCAGACACGAGCCGCGACCCGCTCGGGCGGTCGTTGTACCCGCTCGGGTACGGCTAGGGTGGAACGCGCAGATCGCGATCCGTGTGGAGAGCCCGATCGGGCAAGATGGTCACCCGCTCGGGTACAAGGCATTTGGTCGAGTATTTGCTTCCCAGAGTCGTGCATGAATTGTGCACAAAATTGTCCGTAGGTTTTGCCCGATCGTGCATGAGTTGTGCCCGACCGGGTGGAGGCTTTTCTTGCTAGATCTTGTCTCGTTTGTCCCGTGATGATCCTCGAAGTTGCTCCTTAGCTCCATGCATGTCCTTTTAGCTCCAAAATGATCCAAATACGCGTAAAGACCTGTAAGAACATGAAAACACGAAAACAAGTAAAACGGAAATGGAATCATACGTAAAACATCACATATATATAAAAAACGTCTCCTAAATCGTGCGAGAAATACGTATGAAAATGACATGATCAGTCTAGGCTTGGGAGAGTCAGATTTGAGTCTCATGAATGAACCTTCAAATGAATTAGATTAATGAGACCGATGATTAATCTATTTAGAAACGTTAATAATCAAGGTAGAATTCCCATTCTTCTTAATGCATCTAGAAGTTTCGCGCTACATAGGGATATGAGCGACGTTGATTTCCTAGATAGAGGATTTAGGCTTGGGAGAGTCATTTCCGTTTATAGAGGTCGAGTTCCCATCCGACGTTAGAGGTTGAATTCCCCATGCGACCCATGCGACCCTCATTTGGAATTAATTAGTTTGACGTTGTAAATGTATTTTTTGATTGGTTTTTGTCATTTTATCATCCTAAACCCATAAAATCATCGAGTTCGCATCTATTCATAAATATATGCGACCCATGCGATCCTCATTTGGAATTAATTAGTTTGACGTTGTAAATGTATTGTTTTGATTTGTTTTTGGCATTTTATCATCATAAACTCGTAAATTCGTCGAGTTCGCATATATTCGACCCATGCCACCCTCAATTTTGATTGGTTTTTTACATTTTATCGTTTTTACCAGAATACCCGCCGAACTTTTCACCAAAATTTTGAAAAAACATTTCGAATTCCATTTGACGCCGATTCGATGTCAGGGTCACGTCTTTTTGTATTCCAACCGTTTCCTTTTTTTTCTTATAATGGCGCACACACACTCTCTCTCTTTAACTCTCATCATCATCATCATCTTGCCGAAAATGCAAACGGCTGGTGATGGTGATTCGATGTCAGGGTCATCTTCTTTTGGTAAAGAGGATTTTCACGGTACCAGTCACACGTTCAAATCTTGCCGTAGATGCAGTGGCAAGTGAACTCAAACCGATTTATTCGATTCATCAAGTCTGGCCGTATATGCATTAGTTTGGCGTTGTTGTAAATTTATTCGGTTATCACAGACACTTCCGATAGTTTTTGCGAGGTTGAATGGTCTTTGCGGTAGACGATGTAAGGTTGAGTTGATAACCAATTACACAGACATTTGGGAGGCAGTTCTAAGGCCCGTGAAACGCGGTGGCGCTAGCATCACCAGGGGTTGGACAAAGTTTTGTCACGATAATGGCTTTAACGTGGGTTGTACCCTCAAAATCAAATTGGACACCGTTCTTGATGATGTACCTTGTCTACTGCTTGCCCTTATAATCTTTATAGATTGAATTCCGTTGTATTTTGATTGCTTTGAACCTCATTTGAACAACAAAATTCATTTTTGTATTTGGTTGGTTTTTTACTATTATTCAATAGAATGTATTATTATTAGTATCGATGTTTTTGTGGATTTACTATTATTGTAATAAGGGTCGCAGAGGGTCCAAGGCTCGCAGGGGACAAAAGGTCACGGAGGTACAAAGGTCGAAGGGAGACAAGGGTCGCAGAGGGTCCAAGGGTCATAGAGGGTACAAGGGTCGCACGGTCCAAGGGTCGAAGGGAGACAAGGGTCGCAGAGGGACCAAGGGTCGTAGAGGGTACAAGGGTCGCACGGTCCAAGGGTCTAAAAAATGTTTACTCGTTGATTCAACTTGTTCTTGTTTAACAGTTTATTTGTAATATAATTTTGGCAATGGATAATTCAACTTTGTACATTGTAATTTTTTAAAAAATTATTCATATTATTTGTAAATAATAAAGCGTAAATGGTCGCAGGGGTCCATCGTTGCTGAGGTGCAAGGGTCGCACCATTTGTCCTTTGCGAACCTTTTACCCGTTCGACCCTTGACCCTGCGAGGGAGACAAGGGCGCAAGGGTCCAAGGGTCGCAGAGGGACAAGGGTCACAGAGTCAAGTATCGAAATGGACAAATGGGTTGCAAGGGTCGCAATGGTCGGAATTTTCGGAAGGGTTGCAATATCCACATGGGTGGCAAGGGTCGCATGAGGCTCTGTGACCCTTGGACCCGTGCGACCCTTGTTCCTATGCGACCTTGTACCTCTGCGACCGTTTGACCCCTGCGACAATGTACCAAATATTAAAAAAACAATGTACCAAATATTTACATCTACCATTAGAAAAAAAACAATGTACCAAATATCAAGTTAGTCTTTTTCGAGTACATAAATACGTTCTCCATTACTATATATATCAACCGCCATCTTCTCAAACATGGAAGCAACATTGTCGTCGCAAATTAAGCGAAACACATTCCTCCTCATTAACGAGGCTTCTACGAATTTGTAGGAGAAAACACCACAGTCATTCCCGCTTCAGTTTTGTGACAGACCTTCATAATACACATACTTCTATTCATCTTCTCCAGAAGCCAAAGAAGGAAACCCTCCGAGAATGAGCATCTTGGGGACAACTTTTTTGTATCTTCCAATCACCGGATCGATATGCGTTTCCTTAAGGCTCATCTTGTAGTCGTATACCGTGATGCATCGGGTTTTGAAATCCGCTTTGATGGCTACCCAGTGACATCCTACCCATCGATTTTTGTCCGATGGAATGTTTAGAACCGAGACAAAACCTTCATAACCACTAATTGGTGTCTTCGTACTTCTGAATGGATACTTGGCATTCAAAAAGCACTAAGAATTTTTGGAAAAGTTTCCATATCCTCGTACATCCACAACGAGAACGTATGCATGAAAGCAACAGGACAAACGTAATAATTCTGATTCGCGTTGGGATCCAATGCCGAGCGAGAAGATAGCTCAATCAACACCTCATCCAATTGCTGCAAAAAAAAAAAAATTAACACACATGAATACATATGACACAAAACTCTGTGAGACTAAGGGTTTAAAAAAACCTACATCATCTTCAAGCCATACGTTGGCCTTTAATATAATCTCCCAAAACTTTGGCCCCCGGGGAATATCTAGCTCAGATTTCCACCATCGCTCATGTCGAGGTGTCTTCAGGAACAGATATAGCTTAGTCAACTTGTCACCGCTAGCGTCAAGGAACGTAGGAAATCGGGTTACCAAGCCCTTTATTAATTCCTTGGGAATCCACACAAACTCTTCTTCCCCTTCAGGTTCTTCAACCACTGTCTTGCTCTTTTCGCCGACGGAGGTTCAACATATGGCGGAGACTCCTTCGATAAAGGTCCACCACCTGCAGAAAATTTACCTCATTAAACATATGACAACCAATGCAACCTATGCAACCTATGCTCCCCATGCGACCAATGCGACCCATGGGACCAATGCGACCCATGGGACATATGCGACCTCAAATGACCGTACTTACTTCAAGTATACATGGCCAAAATATTAACCACCAATGCGACCCTACGACTCTAACGACCCTACGACTTATGCGTCCCTATGACTTATATGTCTCGATTGAAATTGACACTGAAATGACCTTTTCACTAAATATTACTTACTTGGTGGAACTCCATCAGGAGCAATGTTTGCCAAATCCTCTTCTCAGCCATCTCCGCTTGGCTCTTTTCTTGACATTGGATTTGGATGTCAAAGGAATTCGAAACGAAAGTCACTAATAGTGTCGGAAGATTGGTTTTCAGTGATCGCAACTTTCTCGGCAGCCTTTGATTTTAGATTAGGCATATGAATCCCGACATCCCTTAGAAGGTCTCTTACGTCGTTGATGATTCTCTTCTCCGACTTCCTTATTACCCCTATTAATTTCTGCTCTAGTGTCAGAGGGACTGTAGCATCAGCATCAGCATCACTCACGCTCTCCTTCCTCTTAGTCCCTTTTTCCTTCTCTTTTTTTTTTTAATCACCAAGAGCTGCTTTTCGTGTCAGTAGTTCTTGCTTATGGATATCCTCCCAACAAATACCCTTCGGTTTTCTACAAAGATGTTTCATCCATATCTGAACATCAGGATCGTCACATCCCTCGTAATCCTCCAGATCAAAAAGTAAAGCTTCCTCTTCGTATTCAACATGAAGAATACTTAGAATATCCTGAAAAACAAAAAAATAATTATTACCCTCTGTGACCCTTGTTTCCCTGGTGAACCTTGTGTAATTGTTACCTTAGAATCTCCAATCTGCCTTATCCCATCTACATACTTCAGGTTAAAATTGGATTTAACCATCTTCTTGCACATTCTTGGGCATGATCGATGCGCATCCATAACCTCAACATACCATCCCTTTCCGCCCAAACTAAGGATGGTTTCAAATGGAAGTAACTGAAACATTAAAACAAAATGATAAGAATGCAAAAAGTACGAAAACATTAAAGTTATTCGAATAATATATACAACTTACCATTAGTGGGATCATGAAACCGCCACAATACCATTTTGGTTTCGGTGATTCCCCGCTAACGTGCTTGCGGCAAGTATCCACAATCATCTCGAATGTGTAACGACCCCATGGAAAGCCTTCACAAAATTCCTAGTCATCAACCATGTCAATGAGATCATGGCTAATAGAGTTTTCTGCTGAAGGCTTGCGAGCCATAACTTGCGCCAGCAACATCAAAGTTGCGAACCTCTTCCGGTCGTCGGAATTCTTCGCCTTCACAAGCTTTTCACTGACTTGTTCGGGGGTCACCTTTTCACGGCTGAAATTCTTCAGCCTGAATGTGACACCCATCATGGATTCCCATCCTATGGGATATGGTCCGCATTTCAATCCAGAAATTAGTGTGTGCTCCACTATAGAGTACCAGATGGGATGTCGTGTATGACGAACCACAACTCCGTATTGTCCCGTATAATCACTGAGTGATTTACTAGTAGAGACATTTGAACCTTCGTCAATGTGGAGTCACATTGTAAGTGGAATAAATGTCTAATTGTGACTCTTTCTCGAAGTAATGCAACTCGTGTTCATCTAAGATTCCTCTCAACGTCCTTATTGTCTCGTGAGGATAACACTTGGTGGTGATCTTTGGCATTCTATCCATGTGCTTGAATTCATACACAAATTTCGGCTTTGGCGCCACCTGCAAAATGACCAATTACGAATACATTATACTTCTACCGACTTAAGCGACCGATGCGACTCAACCGACCCGTGCGACTCAAACGACTTGTGCGACCCATGCGAATCAGCCGACACGTGCAACCCATGCGACTCAAACGACCCTCAGACACTCTACGACACTCAACTGACTCACTGAGACTCAACCGACCACGCCCCTCAAACGACCATTGTGACCCATCCCACTCACTGAGACAACCGACTCACTGAGTCGAAGATGGTCATGCAACTACTGCGACCCTTGCTACTTAACCGACTCACTGAGTCGAAGATGTTCATGCAACTTCTGCGACTCTTGCGACCTAACCGACTCACCGACACTCACCCATTTCAAATCAATAATCAAAATTTTGTGACTCGAAAGCTTGCAAAACCCTAGAAATCGATCTACTTACACTTATTGAAGGCATTGAAGATTGACTCGTGCTCTCTTCGTCACTGTTGCTGCTGATTCTAGCCATTTTCATTCTCACTGATCATCTCGTTTTCATACGTATTTCTTGCACGATTTAGGAGACGTTTTTGATACATATGTGATGTTTTACGTATGATTCCCAACTTCAAATCGATCCCTCTCAAGTTCGGCATCACTTACTTCTTTCTTGCTATAAACTTTTAAACAGGTTTCACGTCGAAAAGTTGTTCGGGTTTCTCGTTTTTGACAGTTTTCACGTCGAAAAACTGCCGAACGTGGGTTTTTTCACGTTCGAACATTAAGGGCAAGTTTATATTTTCTTCAGTTTTTTTTTCGGATTTAATAATTATTTTAGAGAAGGGTATTTTTGAAGTGGTTTAACCTTATAAGGGTATTTCTTGAAGTGATTTAACCTTATAAGAGTATTTCTGATATTCCGCCCTTGTAACACCTCTCTTATCTCCATTATACGTGACCATCAATCGCATTGCTCCGACCAATGAAAGTAAATACAATTTTAATGGCACAACTAATATATTTCAATACGATGGAATATCAGTATACAAAATGATAAAAGAATTAGGTGATAAATTAGTCAATTAAGTTTAACCAACATCGTTTATATTATTCGTTAAAAGTTCTTAGTTAATTAAAACAATATTTATCCATATAATTCGTGGGATTTAATAGACTCAAGTAGACTTTAATCTTAAGGATCATCAAGCAACATGAACCCAGCATCATTACGACTTAAAAAGAAAATTGGTATTTTTATTAAAAATTAATGAAATATATATATTACGAACTATAAGATATATATTAAATTGTTTTTTATTTATGTATGTATAATACATATATATAATATTAATAATATATACATAATATATAATATTTATATGTAAATATCACTACTATATGTATATATATAATATTAATAATATATATATATGTGATGACGTATGCATTAATAATATATTAATATTATATCACAAATATATGTATTGATAGGTTAGTGTATATATATATAAAGTAGTACGTAACTTGATAATATATATCATATGTATAATATAATATAATATAATAAAAATAATATATAATATCTATATGTATATAAATAAATAAAAAAACTATCAGAGGAGAGAATGATGGAAGAGAAAATATTTGCTCTTGTAATTTGTAGTTTTTGTAATTTTGGTGTGTTTGTATGGAGAGAAAATGCCTATTTATACGTAAAAATTATCAATTTGTAAAAATAAAAAACGATATAGTTGAGCCGTCAATTTAGATATTCATATTTTAACACTTCTCCTTGAATGTATATTTACTGTCTCGTTAAAAATCTTATTTTGGAAAAACCCTTTGGGATAAAAACCTCCTCTTCGATTTGTCAGCCCTTTGTTTCTTCACAAACTTCCAAGGTGACACATCCCGATATTCCGAATGTGTTTTCAATGTTGAAGTAAGGAACGCCTTTGTGAATAAGTCGGCTACATTTTCACATGATCGGATGTATTGAACATCAATTTCTTTCTTCTTCTCAGGCTGTTGAGTATACGTGAAAATTTTTGGAAGGATATGTTTGTTCTGTCACTTTTGATATATCCTTCCTTTGTTTGAGCAACACATATGGTAATATCTTCATATAGTATTGTGAGGTTAATATTAGTTGATAATTCACATGTCCTTGTATGTGTCGAGTTAAAACTCTGAGCCCCACACATTCTCTACTTGCTTCATGAAATGCTATGACTTAAGCATGATTTGAAGATGTTACGACTAGTGTTTGTTTCTGTGAACACCATTACATTGTTATGCCTCCAATTGTGAAAACATATCCTTTTGTGATCTAGCTTTATGAGTATCTGATAAAAATGACCTGCATCTACAAAACCAATGAACTCATGATTGGAATGTCCAGGATAAAATAATCATAAATCAATCGTCCCTTGTAAATATCGAAAGATATGTTTAACCCCTATCTAATGACGACGTGTAAGGGAAGAACTTTATCATGACGAGAGATTAGTAGCAAATGCTATATCAAGATGAATGCAATTTTCTAGATACAAAAGAGCCCCTATGCACTCATATATGGTACTTCTGGTCCAATTATATCTTCATTTTCTTCACAAGGATGAAATAGATCCTTTTCAACATTGAATGGTCTACATACCATTGGAGTATGATAAAACATAGTTTGGGTTAGTTTTAGACTACGTATTTAGATCATTTCAGCGTAGTTTGCATAGAACAAGTTACAAAACCGACACAAATGTCTTATATCTAGTCCTTTTGTTGATTTTCAGGTTTTAAGGCGACAAGGCTGTTGATTATTGGAGTCAACTCCACATACTTGTAGCTACAACCACTCAGAGCAGATTCAGGACAATGAACTGCATGGAATAACCGAGCATCTAGGGAAAGGAATAAAAACACGACCGTGCCCCATGAAAATACATGAACGCAGACGGGGTAGTCCCTTTAGCCCGTGAGGGCTGCACCTCTAACAGAAATAGCATTGCTCGAGCTAATGATCAGGCCACTCGGATTGGCACAACAAGGAGCTCGTGCGGGGTGGTTCCTTTAGCCCGTGCGGGGCGCGTGTCGGGACAACAACCCTAAAACGTGTTATAACAAAGGACGAAAAACACATAGGAAAGCTCAAGAGAAGTTGGAGAAGCAAGGACATAACATTAGAAGATGGGGAAGTTCGAGTCATCGTATTCCTTACTCTTTATCATTGTTATTGTTGTTTTCTCTTGTTTTACAGTAGAATGCATGAGCGAGTAAGCCTTTAGCTATTGGTTAGGTACACCGGTTTAGTAAGAGATGCTTATGTTTATGCATTAATGCTCAGATCTTTCAAAATTTGTTGTATTTTGGTTTTACGATCAATGCTTTGAATGTCCTATACTTGTGCTGTCCACTCAGTAACTTAGGATTTCATGTTTAACTGGGAGGTTAGACTATGAATCTGGAAATATTGATTGTTGATTGAGTTTGATTAACGAGAATCTGACGGGTCGGTTAATCGACCAAGGAATTAGGATTGCATGCTTAATGCTATCGTAATTACGTGTTAATCGCTGCTGAGAGAAAGGATTGCATGTTATTATCGTTAGGGAGTTTAGGTGTCGAGAGAACCATTCTCTACCTACAAGCATGAGTTTTATGTTATCAAGATAGTTTGATGATTTATGATCTTTTGTTGGCTGCACCCTTGCAATTCCGATAAACCGAAACCTGTAGTGATCTGAATTATCATGTCTTTCGTGTGTTCTCATCGTTGTCATCATTCTTTTTAGCATTCTCAAAATTTACCCCACAGCACATCACTTTCATCCGGCTTAGTTTAGTTATATTCTTAGCATAGATTGCATTAGTCCCTCGAGTTCCACCCTGGTGTTACACTGATTCGTATTCTTGCGGTAAGTGAATATTAGGCATTTTATTTGCTTGATAGTTTGCACATCACAGTGCTTAATGGATTTTGTTATCCATGTTAAAGCGTTTTGATACTCTCTTTGTATAATTTGACTGATGTATGAATATACCATTCTTTAGATGCTCTATCTATAAACCAAGACAAAACTTTGTTTGTTCAAGGTCTTCCATATCAATTTCCTTTTCAGATAGTTTTAAGCATTTTCAATCTCCTTTGAGGTTCCAATTATATTCAAATCATCAACATAAACAGCTATAATCACAAATCCACTTCTTGTTTTCAGAATAAACACACAAGGGCAAATAAGGTTATTCGCAAATTCCCCTTTTAATAGATATTCACTTAGATGATTGTACTACATACATCTAGATTGTTTTAATCCATACAAATATATTTGCAATTTGATTGCACACATCTCTTTAGAATTGGAGTTTAATTTTTCAGCATTCTTAATCCATCATGGATTTTCATGTATATATCATTATCCAAAGATCCATAAAGATATGTTGCAACCACATCCATAAGATACATATCTAAGTTGTTGGATGTTGTTAATCTCATTAAATATCGAAATGTGATTGCATCCATAACAAGAGAATATCTTATAAATTTTTTTTATCATAGATATAATTGATGTAAATCTCATTGTTCTATGGATGTTCATGATTATTTTCATGATTTTCATTTCGAAGATCATTTTCCTCGTTTGTTTCTTTTTGGATGTTCTCTATGATCCGAGAATCATCATCATTAGCAAACTTATTTCCTCTTCCGAGGATTTTTTATCTTTAGAACCAAGTGTTTGTCCACGCTTCAAGCGTGTTGTAAACTAATTTTAAATTCTTTCACCTGCATGCTCTTTTGGTATTTCTATACAAGCATGTGCATGCCGGTACATATGATTTTGTAACCCGAGTGGTATCAGTCAACTCATCTGGAAGTCAATTTGCAATATTTTGCAAATGTATTATCTTTTGTACTCCATATTACATTGTCTTGTAAGAGGATCAAGATATAAGAATGATTGAGTTTTCCATGTTAGATCTTGTGAGGCTTGTTTTATTCCTCTTTCTAACGGTGGGAATTCATTCTCATTAAAATTACAATCAACAAAATGAGTTGTGATGACATCACTGTTTGTATATCAAGATATCTAATGATAGGTAGTGAATTATTGATTTGGTTAATCTTAAGTAATAAATACCTAGACTAACGTTTCCGCAACAATATGGATCGTGTAGTAACTGCTTCGAACACTAGGAACCGATACAACAATAGAGTTATTAGACTAATGAATAGGACGAATAATAAATCAATATGTGGTTGGAATGCAAAGTAAAGGACAAACAAACTAACTAACTAACTAACTAACGGGATAAACTCAATAAAATAAACACCACAAGTTTCGAGAGATACACAATAATGCAATGAAGTGCTAACAAGATCATTGGTCTTAGATATTGATGTGCGTTAAGCTCAAGTAATAAAACCTAGACTAACGCTTCCGCAAGAATACGGATCGTGTAGTAACTAGGGTCGAACACAAGGAATTGATGCGACTTATAAGCTATTAAACTAATGGAATAGACGTGTACGGTGACTAAAGATGGAATTGTGATTGAACTAAACTAAACTAAATGGACGAGATAAACTTATAGCTAAGCACCATGGGTATCGAGAGTTTGCATAACGATGTAACGAAGTTCTAAAAGGATAATTGGCTTAGGTACTATCATGAGTTCAGGGAATTCAAGCTCTCCAATAGGAACTGACTGGCGTAGACTTGTCCACTATCTAGCATGCATATACCAATATATCTATTGCGCATCTTACATGGATAGACGCATTACGACCGCTATCCTAATCCCTAGATTCAACCGATTGACCTGGCGTAGATTCTAAACCGATTAAACCCTAAATCATGGCTAAGTTCCAAAATCTAATGCCCTGGCGTTGGTTTATTAAACTCCTAACATCATTCATTCGAGTGGCGTACAAGTAATGAAAGCATTAAGAACAACCATGAAATCTGAAAACATGATAAAAGACCAAATTCATTCATATCGAGTGGCGTACAAGTATGAAAGCATTAAAATCCACCATTCATTAAGCACAAGACCTCA
>CM071874.1:25484563-25495639 GCA_036759665.1 Gynandropsis gynandra
AAGGTAGTAGGTTCCTCGAGAAAGACTTAGGACGAGAATTGAAAAGTGGAACGAAGTCACCTGATTGGAAGTCATGAGGTGGGGTCTTCTTGTCGTGCCATCCCTTAGGCACATCATGCACGGGGTTCACTTGCTCGCTGTCCAAGGTTGGATAAGGGGTATCTGCGTTGAAAAGTTTAATGACATCTTTTTCCATTACCTCGTGCAAGTGCGGGCGCAGCCTCCTTTGAATTTCGGGTGAAGGTTTGTGGTTGTCCTCCCTACAATTCCCGTACATACATATTGAAGCGCTGAGCCTCTTACGCTTCTTCACGCGTGTGGGCTGTTTTCTCATCTCTTCTGCACTCATGTTAGCATTTAAAACAGCAAGATATGTTTTATTGGAATCAATGTACTCATACCGAGAATAAGGCGGCGGGTCGGGCTCAAGCTCGAATGCTTTCTCCGCTATGAAATCAGCATGCTTATCACGTGGTATCTCCTCATGTGGGACGTCTCCTAGTGCTGTAATTGCACTCATGAATTTCGTATATACCTCAGCTCCTTCGTCCGCAAATCCTGCATTGTCGCCAACTCGTGTCAAATACCGTAAAAGAGAATCGGATGGACTTACTTGATCGTGTGTGTCTTTCTCTAACTCGTCCAGCGAATCTACTGTAAAGCAAGACTCTTTGAGTTGTGATTCGTCCATGGGGCTGGGCAGGATGAATTCGATCGTTTCGTCTTTGACATGTAAGGACAGCTTTCTTTGTTGTACGTCTATCATCGCACCTGCAGTAGCTAAGAACGGCCTACCAAGAATAATAGGTGTCCTAGTGTCTTCCGTTATCTCAAGTACAACAAAATCAGTAGGAATGCAAAGCTTACCTACCATGGTGGGAACGTTTTCAATGATTCCCACCGGATGTCTTACCGTATGATCCGCGAGGCGTAGAGACATCTTCGTCGGTTTAAGGTTCTCGAACTCCATCCGCTTGGAAACTGTGTGTGGCATGATACTCACGCTTGCCCCTAAATCGAGATTACCTATTTTGCATGGGATGGAGAAGCTTCCGGGGTCCTCTAGCTTAGGTGGCAGCTTGTTCTGAAGAATTGCACTGCATTCCTCGGTGAGTGCTACTGTCTCGTTCTCTTCGGTGTGCTTCTCTTTGGACATCACCTCTCTGATGAATTTGGCACGATTAGACATCTTTAGGACTGCTTCCACGTATGGCATGTTGATGTCTAGCTTCTTGAGACCTTCTATAGATCTGCCCACTCTCTCTTGGTTCTTACTGCTTACCAATCGTCGAGGATACGGTATCGGAGGTACGTACGCCGGAGGAGCAACGTATGGCTTATCTAAATCTGGTCCGACTCCTTCCATAATCGCAACCTTACCTCTTCCTCTATCCATGGACGTACCAGCAGCATCCCCTCGCACATTTGAGGGCGGATTCTCATCCTCATCATCGCTGCACACAGAAATAGCATTCACATGCTCTCTCGGGTTAAGATCGGGCTTACCGGGAAGCTGTCCGGGATTCCGAGAAGATGAGGCGGCCTGTTGTGCTATGGAGTTTTCCAGCATCTTCACATGAGTGCTCAGAGACTCCATCTGAGATCTAAACTCCTGTTGTTGCTGTTCCTGCTTCATCTTCACATGAGTGCTCAGAGACTCCATCTGAGATCTAAACTCCTGTTGTTGCTGTTCCTGCTTCATCTTCACATGAGTGCTCAGAGACTCCATCTGAGATCTAAGCCCATGTTGTTGCTGCTCCTGCTTAGCCAGTTGCTGCTCCTGCTTCTTCATAAATTCGAGCAATACCCCCTCTA
Source organism: Gynandropsis gynandra (assembly GCA_036759665.1). Taxonomy (NCBI): domain Eukaryota; kingdom Viridiplantae; phylum Streptophyta; class Magnoliopsida; order Brassicales; family Cleomaceae; genus Gynandropsis; species Gynandropsis gynandra. The sequence goes on from CM071874.1 coordinate 25,486,379, forward strand.
GGTTCGATGAAACGGCTTGAGGAGGTTGAGGGCCTGGAGGAGCTTGCTGTGCTTGCTGGAGTTGTTGGTTGTTTTGCTGGAAATTATTCTGCCTTGGTGGAAACCCCGAATACTTCACCGGTTGAGTCGTTCGATATGACAAGTTCGGGTGATTCCTCCAATTCGGGTTGTAGGTGTTCCCGAATTGCGTGTAGCCTTGCTGCTGTACATAATTCATCCGTTCGTAATCCTCATGTACTGTGCATTGATACGCTACATGGTCCGTATCTCCGCAATTCGCACAATACATAGCATTCGCTGCATTACCCATGGCTCTATTCTGGTTAGGCTCATATAATCGACGAGTGCTATTAGGCATACCTCTTGGAGTGGACCACATGGTGTGGTTCATGGCGAGGTTATCAATCAGCTCAAATGCCTCCTCGACGCTCAGATCCATGAATGATCCTCTGGCAGCGTTATCCAACCTCATGCAGTGCTCATCTGAAATTCCGTTATAAAAAGTTTGGATAACGTACCATTGCTCAAGTCCATGGTGTGGACACATCTGCAGAAGATCCTTAAATCTACCCCACGCCTCAAACATAGTCTCTCCATCTCTGCATCTGAATGTTGTGATTTCCCCCCTCATCTGAATTGTCTTGCTCGGAGGAAAGAAGCGTGATAGGAACAGTGTGCAGAGCTGATCCCAAGTGGTGATAGATCCCGCGGGGAGTGATTGCAGCCAAGCTTTCGCTTTTCCCCCAATTGAAAAAGGGAAAAGACGCAGCAAGATTGCATCCTCAGAGACTCCATGAATTTTGAACATACCTGAAAGTTCGAGGAAATCTCTGAGATGCTGATGTGGATCCTCATGGTTTCCACCCATGAATTGCTTCTGATAAAGCATGTTGATCATCGCTGGCTTAATCTCGAATTGTTCTCTTGCAACAGCAGGCATCCTTATGGCCGTTTGCACGTTGTTCATGTTCGGCACCACGTAATCCCTTAGACGACGTGGTGGAGGAGCCTGTAATTGCATCTGTCCATTGCCGTTCTGATTATCCATCTTTTGTCGACCTGAAAGTTCTGCAAAGGACAAACAAAGAACAATTTACGTAGAAGGAACGAAAGAAAAGAAAACAAAAATAAAAACAAAGCAAGAAGGACTCTAGGTTCGAATCTAAGACGCGTTGACAATAGTCCCCGGCAACGGCGCCAAAAACTTGATGCGTATCAGAGTTAAATATAACCTAATCTACCCGCAAGTGCACGACACGTGTGTAGTATTTAGGTGTCGATCCCACAGAGACTACGCAACACTACCTAAACCCGAACTACGAATCAAACTTGCTAACGAAAGAGTGGTGATGAAGAATGAAATACTAAAAGTGACTAAACTACTTGGGTTCTAACGATGAGATAAACGTCCTAGGAAACCGGTTTCACCACAAGACTACCGAAACACACGATCAACCTATCTATCATGCAATCCCAGTTAAAGCTATCTAAGGCGGACGATCCTAACATGATATCTACCCTCTCTCAAGGCATAGACACGTGATCTAGACAAGCTGCCCCCTACTTTCGTGGCTGACACCATGAACTAAACCCATAAACTCTGTGATTCGCCCGTTCACCCTCAACCGTTGCTACCCTACTTTCGTGGCCTAACCTCGGTTGTTCTAAACCTGACTTTCTAGGATTAGAATTCTCCTTTCGGTCCTTCTCCTAATCTCTAACACATGTATTTACGTGGCCTTTGTAAACACAAGTAAATTAAAGAACTCAGATAAAGAATAGATGAACTAAAACGGGAAGATGCATTCAAAATAGATCAAAAGCGGTCTCGGGATAGCCAAGGGCTAATCCCTTCTCCTAGAACAAACGAACTACTCGCTCATGCGTCTGTAAAGAAACATAAACATAGTAGAGAGTCTAAGGAACATAAAAACCAAACAAAACCGAAGTGGTGGTGCTTGATCTCCAATGCTCCTCGCTTATCTCCTCGCAAGAATCTGCTCTAACTTTGCTGAATTCTTCTCCTCTGTTTGCTTGCTGTATCGGCGTCTTTTTGCCTCCTTTTAAGCCTCCTAAGTCGGTCCAATTGTTGCCCTAATTGCCCCACGCGTTCCCTTATGTTTTAAGTTAAGTTTACTTAAGTTTTGGGAGGTTTCGGGCCGCTACCCGCTCGGGTAATGAGTCTACCCGCTCGGGTGCAGCTAGGGTAAACCCGCGTGTCTGCTGGTTGGGGTGCAATGCCCGCTCGGGTGCTAGGTTTGTGCCCGCTCGGGTGCTAGGCAACAGCTCGGGTATGTGCTTGCCCGAGTCGTGTGGTTTGTCCTGTCCAAAGCCCGTGGGTTCTGCCCGATCGTGTAAGGCTTGTACCCGACCGGGTGGAGGCTTCTCCATGCTCAATCTCGTCCCGTTTGTCCCGTGATGATCCCCGAAGTGCTCCTTAGCTCCGTGCATGCTCCTTTAGCTCCAAAATGGTCCAAATACGCGTAAAAACCTGTAAGAACATGAAAAGCACGAAAGCAAGTAAAACGGATACGGAATCATACGTAAAACATCACATATGTATCGAAAACGTCTCCTAAATCGTGCAAGAAATACGTATGAAAACGAGATGATCAGTCGGAATTGGGTGCAGAACTTTGCACTGTGTCCTTGAGTCCCGCAAGCTTGGCAGCGGCCTCGGTAACCTTCCGTGGAGCTCTCGTTGTTGTTGCGACTCCATTGAGAATTAGGGTTGCGTGGTTTTGGACGGGCAGCGGCAAGGTGTGAGCCGCGACCGGTAGGGCAATGGCAGGGGGGGGGAGATCGACGACCAATTTTGCCTCATGATTGAGGAGTTTTTCGTGCAGCTCTTCAATTGAAATTGCGGTGTCTTTTGCATTGATCACATCAGCTATAAGTTTGTACTCCTCCGGCAGTCCATCAAGGATGGCTTCAAGAACATCCTCGTGATCCATCGGTTTCCCGAGGAGTGAGAGTTCGTCGGTTTTGGTGGTGATGAACCGTAGGTATTCTTCCACCGATTAAGATCTTTTGGCACAGCGTTTGATTTGATCTCGTAGTTGTTTGACATGACCACGAGAAGCTTTGCCATAGATGTTGGCTAGGGTTCGCCAAGCTTCTCGAACGGAAGTTGCTCGAGGGATGACCGGTTGCAGCGGGAGGGAGAGTGCGCCGAGCATGGAGCTGAAAAGCAAACGATCCTGGTGTTTCCACGGGCTGAAGGTGGGATTGGATTGCTGAATTCCATCGATGTGGATCATGGCTGGTGGCACAATGGAGTCTTCGGTGATGAAGCACTCGAGATTGTAGCCTTCGAGAAGAGAGCGAATTTGAATGCTCCAAGTGAGGTAGTTCGTCGGAGTGAGTTTTGTAACGCTTGACATGTTGCAAGCAAAACGGAGTTTCTGGGGCTGTTGCGGATCGAACATGCTCACAGACTCGGTGCGATTCGACGGCTCCGGGATGTTCGACATGGGTGCAAGACGTGGCGCAAGAATTTAGGAGAAACGGTTGAGCAGGAACGGACGCTGCGCAAGAAATCATGACGCGGCCGATTTTGGTGCAATCGGTTAGGGCGACGCGGCGCGAGAGATCTAGATCGACGGGCAAGGCGGATCCGTGCTGGTGAGGCGACGGAACCACGGCTGAGCCGAGGGGACGGCTAGCGTTAGACGGCTAGGGTTACGTCGTGAGACGATTTTTGCTCTGATACCATGTGAATGGTAATCTGAATTGTGATTACTGAAAAGCCATAAACGGCTATATGTACAAGAGGTTAATGATTTAACCTAATTAGGGAATAGTAAATTAAAATAATAACTTTAATACAATAATATCCTAATATCCTTCATAGTCGTCATCCAGGAAATCATCGAGATCATCAGAGAAAACGTTCATTTGAACATTTTTAACTTTTTCCGTTAGTGAATTATAGTATAAATCAACAAAATTCTTTAGTAAACGACACACTTGGGACTAGTGTCCATTCTTACGCATCGATGACATATTGTATCTTTTTGCTTTTTAGTCACCTTTTCATTTTCAATCACTCAATGATATTTCCTGTTATTTTCTCCATGATGGAAATTATTTTGTGGATAGCTCCGACCTCGTCCTCTACCATATACATTTCAACGACCCCAACCACGTCCACAACCTCGACCGTGTACATATCCATGTCCATGGTCTTGCCAGTGGTTATAATTTGCTGAAGTCGCATTTGTTTCAGAAAATTGTGTACAACTAGTCGTACGAGCATGATGATTTTTCTACAACGAAGAGAAGCTTCAATAACTCGTGATAGGTCTTAAAAATCTTTCACGCGATATTGTTATAAAATTACATTATTATCATGGAATATCGAGAATGTTTTCTCCAGCTTATCATAATCACTTATCTTTTCTCCACATATTTCCATCCTAGAGATTATTTCGAACATCGCATAATGATATTCGTCCATGGATTTGTAATCCTGGAATCTCAAAATTAATCCAATCATTCTTTGTCTTTGGGAGGATCACATATTTTAAGTGATCAAATCGATCTTTAAGAGATTCCCACAAATTTGCGGGATCTTCTTTAGTTCGATATTCATTTTTAACCCATCGGAGATATGATGGCCCAAAAATATCATGGCTTTTGCCTTTTCCTCTTCTGAGGAATTATTATCTTTATCGATCGTGGCGATGAGTTTTTTTGCCTTTTAGATGCCTTTTAGCATCAAATGCCCATGTTATATAGTTTTTTTCTAGAGGCATCAAGTGCCATGATTTTGAGATTCACCAAGTTCTACATGAAGATCTATTATCAATGAAAGAAAAATATTATATAACAATTAATGTGTTAGATCCGTCTATATTTATAGATAATTCATTTTTTGATTTATTTAACCAGTTAACAATTAAAAAATCAAAAAATAATTTGAATAAATAGTGGGGTAGATTTTTCCATCCTCCACATAAATAAAATAAATAAAAAAATAATATAAATATAATGTAAAAAGTTGGTTGTGTAGCCATCTTTATAACAATAATAAACTAATATAAATATTCATAAATGTTAATATAAAAAACATAATTTAAATGATAATGGGGTGGATTTTTCCATCCTCTAAAATAAGTATCAAAATAAAATAAATATAACGTAAAAAATTGTAGCATAACCATCATTACAACAATAATAAACAACAGATCATGCCAAATCTTAAATATGTCTTCATACTTTGGGTTGAATGTGGCATACGATTCCACCATTCTTATTTTTGTGAAAAATAATCCAGATGATAAAAGTGGTAATATTTCAATATTGTGTGTGCCATAACATAATCGGCTAGACATATGTCTCCATCATTGATAGTAATATATTTTCTTGTTACTTTGATCTAGTAATGATATGAATGAACCAGAAAATTTGAAACTCAGACATTGCATATACCTTATGACGGTGTAACAAAGTATTACAATAAAAGGTAATCTAAATAACAACGAAAGAAAAATACATCCGAAAATAATAAAACAAGTTAATTCTTAAAATGAGACAATCATAACAAAAGAAATTCAAGTTGATCTCATTTTCTTTCGTCGTCTTCATTATCAGGTTGATACATAAAATCTGCGATATCTAAGTGCATTCCATCATAGTCGTCATCTAGGAAATCATCGAATCATCAGAGAGAAAGTTCGTTTGAACTTTTTTGCCTTTACCCGCTAGTGAATTCTAGTATAAATCAACAAAATACCTTAGTGTACGAAACACGTGGGACCAGTGTCCTTTCATATACATCGATGACATATTGTATTGATCATCTTGTTCCGTACACGATTCTCGCATGATTTTAGATATGTTTATGACGATAGTTGCGATTTTTACGTGTGATTTTGTATCCGTTTTACTTGTTTTCGTGTTATCATGTACTTATAGGTTTTAATGCATATTTGGTTCGTTTCGGAACAAAAGAACATACATGGGACAAAGTACGAGCATTTAGAGATCATAATGGAACAAACAGAACGAGAACAGGCAAGGAATACAATACGACACGAGGAGATAAGGCCCCCCGGTGGGTGGTTTCTTTAGTCCGCTCGGGCTGAATGTCCAGCAGTATTTGCCCAAGTCGTGCTAGCCCTTAGCACGCACGAATTGATGTTTAAGAGGAGCCTGTGCGGGGTGTCTTCCTTAGCTCGTGCGGGGTGGTGTTCCAGAAGTTGTTGCTCGGGTCGTGCTAGCCCTTAGCACGCGCGGGTCATGGAGAAAATGAGGAGCCTGCGCTGCTGGGTTGGCTCCGTAGCCCGCGCGGGGCATGCCTATAACAACTTCCCTAGAATGTCTTCAACGGGGAATTTGTATAAAAGGGACCCCAAATTGAGTTCAGAGAAAAAGAAAACACAGAGGAGAACCCTAGGAGGGTACACAACATCCATCAATCCATTCAAGAGCCCTCTTTGACTGGAGACACAACAAGGAGTCGGGAAATTATTCGAGATCATCTCTCGTGTGATATTTCTATGCTTCTTACTTTACTGTTTCGTTTATGATGTTTAGACTCATGATTCAGTAGTAGATTTGTTCTAGGAGAAGGGATTAGCCCATGGCTATCCCGGAACCTTCGTTGATTTATTTATGAATGCATCTCCTGGTTTCGTTTATCTATTATTTGTCAGAGTGCTTATTGTCTTGTGTTTGCAAAGGCCACGTAATTGCATGTGTTAGGAGTTAGGAGAAGGACTGAAAGGTGAATTCTAGTTCTAGAAGATCAGGCTTAGAACAACCGACACTAGGTCACGGAAGTAGGGTAGTACCAGTTGAGGGTTGAATCGGACGAATCATGAATCGTAATGGGGTTTAGTTGCGGTGTCAGCCACGAAAGTAGGGGATGACTCAATCTAGACACGTTCCTATGTATTGAGAGAGGGTAGGTTCTATATTAGGATCGTCCGCCTTAGATATCGTGATAGGGAATGCAGGATTAGGTAGATCGGAGATAGGTTTCGAAAGCTATGTGGTGAAATCGGATCCTAGTGCATTTGTCTCTTTGTTTAGAACTCACTTATCCACTGCATTATCATCATTGCATCTCACCATTCTTATTCTTTCACAGCAAGCATTGGTTCTACTTTTGATTCCTAAATCGTGTTACATTAGTCTTCGTGGGATCGACACCCTAACTACTACACACGTGTCGTGCACTTGCGGGTAGTCTTAAGTTAACTTGTTAACTTGACACGCATCAAGTTTTTTTGGCGTCGTTTCCAGGGATTAATTGTCAACACGATTAGGATTCAGATATAGAATCATACTTGTTTTTTTTTTCGTTTTATTTTTCTTTTGTTTTTCATTTCTTTCTACTAATTATTTTTACTTGTCCCTTGTAGGTGCATGACTCGATCTCAAGGTAATTCAAATTTGCATCGAATCGACCCTAAGATTGAGAGAATGATTAATAAGCGAAAGAATGACAAGAGAAAAGAAAGATTAGACACGACTAATCCACGAGCAATGGACAAATGTAATGATGTATTGAATGGTCACAGACAGCCACAATTACTCGTTGGTAATGTGGCGCAATTACAACAACAATAGGCTCCTCCACCACGTCGTCTTCGCGATTACGTGGTGCCAAACATGAGTAACGTCCAAACAACAATAAAGGACGTCTGTTTTTGGGAGGGAACAATTCGAGAGCAAGCCCGTGATGATCAACATGTTATACCAAAAACAGTTTATGGGCGGAAATCACGAAGACCCTCATCACCATCTACGAGATTTCTTAGAGCTTTCAAGCACGTTCAAAATTTATGGAGTCTCGAAAGATGCGATCTTGCTGCATCTCTTCCCCTTCTCCATTGGGGGACGAGCGACGACATGGCTACAATCTCTTCCCGCTGGTTCGATCACTACATGGGACCAGCTTTGCATGACATTCCTATCACGGTTCTTCCCTCCGAGCAAGACGATTCAAATGAGGGAGAAATGAAAATTTTTAGAAGCCGAGAGGGAGAAACATTATATGAAACATGTGGAAGATTCAAATGTGTCCTCATCACGGTCTTGAGCAGTGGTACATGATTCAAACATTCTACAACGCTGCTCGAGGATCATTCATGGACTTAAGTGTTGAAGAGGCATACGAGCTAATCGACAATCTTGCCATGAACCACACCTTGTGGTCTACACCAAGAAGTATGCCAAAAAAGACACGAGGTCTTTACAAAGTTGATCAAAGAAACGCGATGGGCAATGCGGTGAATGCCATCTATTGTGCTAATTTTGGAGAAACTGATCATGTGGCTTACCAGTGCACAATGCAAGATGGCATGGAGCAAATGAACTACGCCCAGCAGCAAGGCAGCACGCAATTTAGGAATTCATACAACCCGAATTCGAGGAACCATACGAATATTTCGTATCGAATGACACAACCATTGAAGTATTCGGGTTATCAACAAAAGCTGCAGCTATATCAACAATCACAGCCATTCCAACAAGTGCAGCAAGCTCCTCAACCTCCTCAAGCTCCTTTGTCAAGCCTTGAGACGGTGATGCTCGAATTTATCAAAGAGCAAAGGAAATATCAAGACAGCATCAATGAGCAGCAATCAATTCAAGAAAAATTTAATGCGGAAATGGGAGTAGCGATGAATGAACTCAAAACTCGAATGGACTCCTTGAACACGCATGAAGTGGGGACTGCAATCAGTGAACTCATAGCGGAAATGAACTCCTTGAGCAAGCATGTGAAGATGCTAGAGTACTCCATTGCGCAGTAGGCTGCATCATCCTCTCGAAATCCCGGAATGCTATCCTGAAACCCGATCTAAACCTGAGAGAGTACGTAAACGCCATAACTTTGTGCGGCGAGGATATGATCATCTCGTTTTTATACATATTTCTTGCACGATTTAGGAGACGTTTTTGATATATATGTGTTGTCTTACGTATGATTCCGTTTCCATTTTACTTGTTTTCGTGTTTTCATGTTCTTACAGGTTTTTACGCGTATTTGGATCATTTTGGAGCTAAAGGACATGCACGGAGCTAAGGAGCAACTTCGAGGATCATCACGGGACAAAGGGGACGAGATTTAGCATGGAAAGCCCCCACCCGGTCGGGCACAACTCATGCACGATCGGGCAAAACCTACGGCCAATTTTGTGCACAATTCATGCACGACTCGGGCATGAATATGCCCGACCAGCTGCCTTGTCCCCGAGCGGGTGCTTACCATGCCCGATCGGGCACCCCTTGCAGCCACACGACCTGCAC
>CM071874.1:25522134-25534533 GCA_036759665.1 Gynandropsis gynandra
AGAAATCATAGAGAAACAAACAAAAACGAAGTGAGTGTTTGTCTCCCTTATCATCCCGAGCGTTGTGGTTAGGATGAATCCTTCGGATGCTCGATGTCTTCAATCCGTGTTCTCTCCTCTTTCTTGTGTGTCTCTCCCCCCGTCTCCTTAGGTCTGTGTTTCGTCCCTTTTAATGTCTTGTACGAATCCTAGCCTTAGAAGGTCTCTTTTATCATTAATTGGCCGTTCAAAAATCAAGGAGTTTGTTGAGAAAAAGGTGGATCCGCTCGGGCACAACCACCACCCGCTCGGGTAGACCTCAAGCCCGCTCGTGCACACTTCCAGCCTGGTCGGGCTCCCATGCCCGCGCGGGTTCACTACCAGCCCGAGTCGGGCTGATTCTCGGCGTTTTGTGGTCCAAGTTGGTGCCCGATTGGGTACACATACACAGCCCGAGCGGGCACACATGCAATTGCTCTTTCCGCTCCTTTCGCTCGAGGTTTGAGTGTTCCGTTTGCTTCCATGGCCGTGCACATGAGGTATCTTGTCATTCAAACATGTTTTTGGGGTGGATACTACAACGACGGATAACATGTTATCATCGTCTAATCACGTGAAATCAAAAACAAAAAGCGGAAAAGGGGTGCAACACGAGAGACAAACCCAAATAAGAAATATGAAGCAAAAGGAATATCCGAGAGACAAACGCAACGCAAGCGACGTATTGACAATAAATGATATTCATATCCTAAGAAACTCGAAAAGGGCATGTCTCGGCTCTAAAAATCCCACGTATCGACCGAAAAAAGGACTTTGAGCTTGAAAACAGGGTCGGGCAGCATTCAGCATCTCTGGCATTGTTTATCTCGAAAAGAGGAATAAAATGTGAAAAAATATCATGTAATTCGGAATTTCGTGCAAATATTTATGGTATTTCAAATCCCATCTTACAATTCATTGTTGTAATCCTCTAATCACGTGAAAACAAAAACAAAAAGCGGAAAAAGGGTGCAACACGAGAGACAAACGCGATGCAAGCGGCCTATTGACAAGAAATGACATTCGTATCCTAAGAAACTCGAAAAAGGCATCTCTCGACTCTAAAAATCCAACGTATCGACCTAAATAAAGGATTTTGAGCTCGAAAACAGGGTCGGGCTGCCTTCAGCATCCTGTGGCATCGTTTATCTCGACAAGAGGAATAAAATGTGAAAAACAATCATGTAAATTCGAAGCGTCATACGTGAAGTTATGGTATTTCCAAGCCCGTCGTACAACTCATTATTGTAGCCGTCTAATCCCGTGAAAACAAAAACAAAAAGCGGAAAAGGGGTGCAACACGAAAGACAAAAGAAAATAGGAAATAGGAAGCAAAAGCAATATCCGAGAGACAAACGCAATGCAAGCGGTGTATTGACAAGAAATGACATTTGTATCCTAAGAAACTCGAAAAGGGCATCTCCCGGCTCTAAAAATCCAACGTATCAACCTAAATAAAAGATTTTAAGCTCGAAAACAGGGTCATGCTGCCTTCAGCAACTCGCGGAATCATTTATCTCGAACAGAGGTATAAAATGTGAAAAAAATCATGTAATTAGGAGCTTCATACACAATGTTATGGTATTTCAAAGCTATGCGTACAATTCATTGTTGTAGTCGTCTAATCACGTGAAAATTAAAACAAAAAGCGGAAAAGTGTTGCAAAATGAGAGACAAACGCAAATAGGAAATAGGAAGCAAAGGAATATCCTAGAGACAAATGCAACGCAAGCGGCGTATTGACAAGAAATGACATTCGTATCCTAAGAAACTTGAAAAGGGCATCTCCTTGCTCTAGAAATCCAATGTATCGACCTAAACAAAGGATTTTGAGCTTAATAAAGGGGTCAGGCTGCCTTCAGTAACCTGCAGCATCGTATACCTTGAAAAGGGGAATAAAATGTGAAACAAATAATGTAATTCGGAGCTTCATACGCAAAGTTATTGTATTTCAAAGCCCATCGTACAATTCGTTGTTGTAGTCGTCTAATCGCGTGAAAACAAAAACAAAAAGCGGAAAAGGGGTGCAAAACAAGAGACAAACGCAAATAGGAAATAGGAAGCAAAAGGAATATCCTAGAGACAAATGCAACGCAAGCGGCGTATTGACAAGAAATGACATTCCTATCATAAGAAACTCGAAAAGGGCATGTCTCGGCTCTAAAAATCCCACGTATCGACCAAAAAAAAGAATTTGAGCTTGAAAACAGGGTCGGGCAGCCTTCAGCATCTCTGGGCATCGTTTATCTCGAAAAGAGGAATAAAATGTGAAAAATATCATGTAATTCGGAACTTCGTGCGCAAAGTTATGGTATTTCAAATCCCATATTACAATTCATTGTTGTAATCATCTAAACACGTGAAAACAAAAACAAAAAGCGGAAAAGGGATGCAACCCGAGAGACAAACGCAACGCAAGCGGCCTATTGACAAGAAATGACATTCGTATCCTAAGAAACTCGAAAAAGGCATCTCTCGACTCTAAAAATCCAACGTATCGACCTAAATAAAGGATTTTAAGGTCGAAAACAGGGTCGGGCTGCCTTTAGCATCCCGTGGCATCATTTATCTCACCAAGAGGAATAAAATGTGAAAAACAATCATGTAAATTCGAAGCGTCATACGTGAAGTTATGGTATTTCCAAGCCCGTCGTACAACTCATTATTGTAGTCGTCTAATCTCGTGAAAACAAAAACAAAAAGCGGAAAAGGGGTGCAGCACGTCAGACAAACGCAAATAGGAAATAGGAAGCAAAAGGAATATCCGAGAGAAAAATGTACGCAAGAGGCGTATTAACAAGAAATGACATTTGTATCCTAAGAAACTCGAAAAGGGCATCTCCCGGTATAAAACTCCAACGTATCGACCTAAATAAAGGATTTTAAACTTGGAAACGAGGTCAGACTGCCTTCAAAAACCCGCGGCATCGTTTAACTCGAAAAGAGGAATAAAATGTGAGAAAAGTCATGTTATTCGGAGCTTCATCCGCAAAGTTATGGTTTTTCAAAGCCCGTCGTACAATTCATTCTTGTAGTCGTTTAATCACGTGACAAAAAAAACAAAAAGCGGAAAATGGGTGCAACACGAGAGACAAATGCAAATAGGAAATAGGAAACAAAAGGTATATCCGAGAGACAAACGCAACGCAACCGGCGTATTGACAAGAAATGACATTCATATCCTTAGAAACTCGAAAAAGGCATCTCCCGGCTCTAAAAATCCAACGTATCGACTTAAATAAAGGATATTCAGCTCGAAAACGGGGTCGGGCTGCCTTCAGCAACTCGCGGAATCGTTTATCTCGAAAAGAGGAATAAAATGTGAAAAAATCATATGATTCGGAGCTTCGTACGCAATGTTATGGTATTTCAAAGCCCTGCGTACAATTTATTGTTGTATTTGTCTAATCACGTGAAAACAAAAACAAAAAGTGGAAAAGGGGTGAAAATGAGAAATAATCGCAAAAAAGAAATAGAAAGCAAAGGAATATCCTAGAGACAAATGCAAAACAAGCAGCGTATTGACAAGAAATGAAATTCTTATCCTAAGAAACTGGAAAGTGCATCTCCGGCTCTATAAAATCCAACGTATTGACCTAAATAAAGAATTTTGAGCTCGAAATCGGGGTCGGGCTGCCAACAGAAGCCCATGGCATCGTTTATCTCGAAAAGAGGATTAAATTGTTTAAAAAAGCATGTAATTCGGAGCTTCGAACGCAAAGTTATAGTATTTCAAACCCCGTCGTACAATTCATTGTTGTAGTCATCTAATCTTGTGAAAACAAAAACAAAAAGAGAAAAAGGGGTGCAACACGAATGACAAACGCAACACAAGCGGCCTATTGAAAAGAAATGACATTCATATCCTAAGAAACTCGAAAAAGGCATCTCTCGACTCTAAAAATCCAACGTATTGACCTAAATAAAGGATTTTGAGTTCGAAAACGGGGTCGGGTTGCCAACAGCAGCACGCGGCATCGTTTATCTCAAAAAGAGGATTAAAATGTGAAAAAAAGCATGTAATTCGGAGATTTTACACAAAGTTATGGTATTTCAAAGCCCGTCGTACAATTCATTGTTGTAGTCGTCTAATCTCGTGAAAACAAAACAAAAAGTGGAAAAAGGGTGCAACACGAGAGACAAACGCAAATAGGAAATAGGAAGCAAAAGGAATATTGATGTGTGGAATCAGAATTTTATTTATTTCCAAGACCACTCTACCGCAGGTATACGGTTCGTGTAGTACAAGGGTCGAACTCTGGGACTAAGTGCAGCTTTAGAACTAAGATGTCTCGAGAAGAAGATCGATCAATGGGTGAGTAGTGAACTAGAAAGTAAAGATAAGTAAAGATGACGAAGCTAGACTAGGCAATGAGAAGTATCATGGGTGTCGGGAATACCGGAACATGCAATGGATGTTTCTATGGATCATGAAATTTGGTTTGTATAAATCGATGGGGAACTAATATCTAATCCTCTATCTAGGAAATCAACATCGCTCACCTTCCGATGTAGCACGGAACATCTAGACGCATTAAGAACAGTAGGGAACTCTACCCCTGATGCTAGAAATGACTTGGCGTAAGCCTAAATCTCCTACCTAAGAAATCAACGTAACCCATATCCCTATGTAGTGCGGAACTTCTAGATGCATGAAGAACGATGGGAAATTCAACCTCTAATGTCAGATGGGAACTCGACCTCTATAAACGGAAATGACTCTCCCAAGCCTAAATCCTCTATCTAGGAAATCAACGACACACATATCCCTATGTAGTGCGGAACTTCAAGATGCATGACGAACAATGGGAATTCTACCTTGATATTTACCGTTCCTAATTAGATTAATCGACCGGTCTCATTAATCTAATTCATTCCAAGGTTCATTCATGAGACTCAAGCCTAACTCTCCCAAGTCTAGACGAATCCCTAATCTCCATCAAACGTGCCTAATCTCAGTAGAATAGATCTAGTCTTATCCAAACTTGAAATCAACAAGGTATGAAGGCATTAAGCGCAAATCTATAACCTATCGAACCATTCAATTGAACAAAACCGAAAATCAAGCATTAATAACTCAAAAAATTCTTTACAATGGCATCCCTAACCCATGACAACATATATACTCAGAATACATAGAGAAGCAAACAAAAATGAAGTAAGTGTTTGACTCCCCTATCATCCCGAGCGTTAACTTCGGATGAATCCTTCGGATGTCCAAAGTCTTCAATCCGTGTTATCTCCTCTTTCTTGTGTGTCTCTAGGTGTCCTCTTTGGTCTGTGCTTCGTCCCCTTGGCCTAGATGGCTTGTTTTTCTTTTAATTTCCCGTTCAAACCTTCAAAAGAGGTTGTTCCGGATTAGGCGGCCCGCTCGGGCACAACCTCCTCCCGCTCGTGCAGACCTCATGCCCACTCGTGCACTACATCCAGCCCATTCGGGCTCTCATGCCCGCGCGTGTCAACTAGCAGCCCGAGTCGGGCTAAGTCTCGGCGTTTTTTTGGTCCAATTTGCAGCCCGATCGGGTACACATACACAGCCCGAGCGGGCACACATGCCCAGCCATGTTGTCTTTGTGCCCGAGTCGTGCTTGCTCTCGGGGATTTTTGACTCTAATTTTGCAACCTTAGCCCGAGCGGGCTCACTCCATGCGCGAGCATGTACACTATCATTTGCTGTTTCCGCTCCTTTCGCTCGATGCTCGGGTGATCCGTTTGCTTCCATGGCCGTGCACATATCGTCTCTGCTCACTTTGTCACGTTTTCGGGGTGGATTTGCCGTAATCTTTCGTGTTTGCTTCAAGTCTTTGTTTCCTACGCAAAACACGAAATAGTAGATAAAAGCCTCGAATATGCTCAAATAATCGGTAAAGTTCAAGAAATCTAATCAAAACTAAACCTAAGAATGATGTAAATACTACGACGGATAACATGTTATCAAACTCCCCCAAACTTAACCTTTGCTCGTCCTCTAGAGTCGAGTACAAGAAGAATAAAACAACAATGGACACTAGCACGAAAATTTCGAAGGATTAGCCATCATGCAGAACAACGCGTCACATGAACGCAAGACTAAGCGCACCTAGTTCAGACTTCTATCAACCAAAGTCACGAGCCATGCAATCCTACCAGTAACCTAAGTCTAATTCATACCCCTAGACAACGTCCAAGCGATCTCCATACCAATTTCCTAAGCTTGAGATATCATTAAACTCGTATTCTCGTTCTTATTCTTTTTTTTCTTTTTTTTCCTTTTTTTTCTCATTTTCTATAGATCTACACTTGGTTCCTAGGACGTCGAAGTCGAAGAGGGATGGCTTTCTACTTAGATCCAGGCTGCCTATGGTACACTCATAAGGTCTTGTAACCTTAGCGGAGTGAAGAGCGGCATCATTGAAGAACTTTTTTTTTATTTTTTCTCTTATTATTTTTACCAAAGAATATGCATCACTCTAACCCTTAGGACGTAGAATACCGCCTCAACCCACCACTTAGACCTGAACCATCGATCTCGATGTACTCATATCAATATAAACCTGAAATAGTTAGAAACTTATACAAGGTGACAGCGGAGTATAAGCGTGTAGAGTCTAATAATAATTGAACGATAAAATATATCAAACAAGCAAAGATCAATCGCTATACACGGAGATATAGATACTTGGTACTGAAACCTAGAACGTGAATGCAACTATAGATCATGGTTTCAAGTACAACTACTCGACTAATCGGTATCCAAAAGACTTCTAAGCAAACCTAGACTATTTTTCACGATTCGACAAAGTCGCACAATAATGACTAAAGCTCGAAATTTTATCCTAGGTATCCGTCCGTTTATTCCTAAAAATAAAAAAAATCAACATCTAATCCTAATCATCTAATCCTAATCACATACATGATACTCGACAAGTACTCCCCCAGACTTCAATCAAACACCATCTCGGTGTTCAAGACCTAAGAGAATCTCGCATACCAAACTACGAGAAGTTAAGGGTTAGAATGTGTTCACCTTGTATATCTTGCAGTCCCGAGTTGGCGATTCGGCTGGATGTTGTATGCGTCTCCTCCTCAAGGATGATATCGTCGTAAAAAAACCTGTGAAAAAGAATCACACAATCCAAAAGAAGAAATACAAATCCACCGAGTACATCAATGTGAAAAGAAAAAGAATAAGTCCGAAAAAAAAATGAAATGAAAAATAAAGTGCAAAAGTCGGGTTGCCTCCCGATAAGCGCTTGTTTAAGGTCGATAGCTTGACCGAATGCTCTCCTCGCCTTCGTATGCGATGCCTCCTGTGTCGCGTCCTTCGCTCGGGTATTCCACTCGGATTGGTCATCCGCCTTGCTAGATCAGCTAGCTCTCCCATGCTTTTCTCATGCCCAATCACTTTGCTGCTCAAGATCAGCGTCTTGTCAAACTTATCATTCTGAACGGATGGGCGTATTTTGCTGGGTTTGGTCGAAAATGTTGCACTATTGGGAATTAGCCTATGCTTGGTCGTGCTTTGCTTGTTGTTTTGTGTTGGCCGTTCGTGTGCTTCTTTGCCTTGTGTTTCTTCCGAAGCTCTCGAGAGTTGTTCGTTCCCGTGGTCATCATCTTGATCCGTATCTCTAGCCGTGGGATCTTGCAATAGGTCACTCGTGAAATCAACAGACCAAATGGACTCTAACCTAGGTACTTTGTTCAGATGCTTATTTAACCCAAACTCCACTGTTGCTTCCCCTATCTTCATCATAAATTTCCCTTCTCTCACGTCGATGACGGCGCCAGCGGTATTGAGGAATGGTCTACCCAAGATAATGGGTATTCTTTCATCTTCTTTCATGTCCAAAAAGCACAAAATTAACGGGAGCGTAGTAGTCGCCTACCTTAAGTGGTACATCCTCCACAATACCGATTGGAAGTTTCGATGATCGATCAACCATTTGTAACACCAACTTTGTGGATTGAATCTCTCGCAAATCAAGTTTCTCGTACAACGACAACGGCATGATGCTGACACTAGCCCCTAAGTCGCATAGGGCATTGTGAATGGTCACGTTTCCAAGCTTGCAGGGAATAACGAAGGGACCTGTATCGGGTAATTTCTGTGGCATCCCATGTTGAATAACGGCGTATGTTGCATCGGTGACCATCACTGTCTCCTCCTATTCAACTTTACGCTTTTTGCTGAGGATTTCCTAGAGGAACTTAGCGTAAGACGGAATTTGCATGATAGCTTCGTGGAAGGGCATAGAGATATCCAACTTCTTCAACCTGGATGCAAACTTTTCAAATTGTGAATCATCATCTCGTTTCCTTTGGCGTGAGGTAAATGGAAATGGAGGGCATCTTGGTGGCGGTGCCACATACGCTTCTTCTTCATCCTCAACTTGTACTTCCTTTTGATGCTCTTTGTCGCTAGGCTTCATTGTTGGACTCTTAGAGCATTCTCCTCTCTCAAAATTCTCGAGTGTGATGTCCACAAGTTCTGTCCCGCTTCTCAACATGACGGCATTGCAATGCTCACGGGGATTTGGCTCAGGCTTTCCCGGTAAAACTCCTTGTCGGTTAGGAGCATTTTTTGTAATTTGTGCCACTTGGGTGTCTAGGAGTATTTTCTGTAATTTGTGCCACTTGGGTGTCTAGGATTTTTAAATGCTTCTGCATTTCCACAATTTGCCTCTTCGCTTCTTCTTGATCTCGTCTTAGAATAGTCAGCTCAGCACTTATATCTTTTTGTCGATGAAGAATCTGAATGAGCATAGACGTGATCTCGTTGTTCTCCTCTTCTTGTTGCGGAATTGGCGCTAGCACTCCTCTCGGCTGAAACCCTTGATAGCCTTGCGTTCTAGGCTGAAAATTCTGATGTTTTGGCTGGTAATTTCTTTGCAACGGATTCAAAACATTATCAGCGTTCTTGTAGGTCAGATTCGGCTGATTCTTCCAGCCCGGATTGTAGGTGTTGGAATATGGATTGTTGGCAACGTAGTTCACATCTGCAACATCCTTGAATCCGTGAGAATCGGGAGACGCTTGGTGCATGTTTACCATTTGTAACTTCAACTCGGCAAGCTCAGCTCTCAATGCAAGACCCTCGCTGTCTGCTCCCATGGCTAGATTGCGGCGATTGAATTCCCCTGACATAATATTTCTTCCCTCGGCCATCTTCTCGATCTTGGCCTCAGAAGCGGTGAACGGGAGGTCATGTAGAGAACCTCCACAAGCAGCGTTCAACCAATCTCTAACTTCATCACGAAGACCCTCAATGAAAGTAGCGATGAGGTATCTTTTATCCATCCCGTGGTGTGGGCATTCGCGCTGATACCCTTTAAATCGCAGCCACGCCTCTGGAAGACTCTCTTTATCCTCTTGTTGAAACGAATAAATCTTGTACTTCCATAGCTACGTCTTGTGGGGTGAGAAAAATCGCATCATGAAGCGTTCTTCGAGCTGGCTTCACGTATGAATAGAATCTGGGGGTAGCGTGTAGAGCCACTCGAGTGCATGCTCCCTAACTGAGAATGTTAAGGCAAGCAACATAATCGCTGCATCATTTATTCCGGGGTAGGCTTTCATGTTCGAACACAACATCTTGAACTAAGTGAGATGTTGGTTTGGATCTTCCTTAGATCGTCCCCTAAATGGCGATTGACTCAACATCTGAATGAAGGTCGGCTATAACTCAAATATATTCCGATCTATTTCGGGCCTTCGAATGTAGGAGAGGAGTTGTGTGTGTTTAGGCGTTGTATACACCCCGTAGGTCTCCGGTGCTTCCTCCTGTGCCATATCTTCTTCACTAGAATAGTCTGTTTCTCGCTCACTTGTTGTTTCCTCTATATTCTCAGGATCACTACGCCTCGCTTTTTGCTGTTTCTTTAAGGCTCGCGTAGTCTTGTCAATATCAGGGTCGAAGAGAAGTTATTTGCCCCTCAAACTCCTAGACATGTACCGAATAGTCTGCACGTGGGAAAGACAACAAAAAATAGATCAGCTCGAAAAAAATGCAATGACTCAAGATAAAAGAAAAATGCAAAAAAACAAAAAGAAACAAAAGACTCGGAAAGGACTGGATCTCGACTCTACGAAACCCTAATTCTAAAAACTGTAACTAGTCCCCGGAAACGGCCCCAAAAAACTTGATGTGTGGAATCAGATGTTTATTTATTTCCAAGACCACTCTACCGCAAGTATACGGTTCGTGTATTACAAGGGTCGAACTCTGGGACTAAGTGCAGCTTTAGAACTAAGATGTCTCGAGAAGAAGATCGATCAATGGGTGAGTAGTGAACTAGAAAGTAAAGATAAGTAAAGATGACGAAGGTAGACTAGGCAATGAGAAGTATCATCGGCGTGTCGGGAATACCAGAACATGCAATGGATGTTTCTATGGATCATGAAATTTGGTTTGTATCAATCGATGGGGAACTAATATCTAATCCTCTATCTAGGAATTCAACATCGCTCACCTTCCGATGTAGCACGGAACATCTAGACGCATTAAGCACAGTAGGGAACTCTACCCCTAATGCTAGAAATGACTTGGCATAAGCCTAAATCTCCTACCTAGGAAATCAACGTCACCCATATCCCTATGTAGTGCGGAACTTCTAGATGCATGACGAACGATGGGGAATTCAACCTCTAATGTCGGATAGGAACTCGACCTCTATAAACGGAAATGACTCTCCCAAGCCTAAATCTTCTATCTAGGAAATCAACGACACACATATCCCTATGTAGTGCGGAACTTCAAGATGCATGACGAACAATGGGAATTCTACCTCGATTTTTACCGTTCCTAAATAGATTAATCGACCGGTCTCATTAATCTAATTCATTCCAAGGTTCATTCATGAGACTCAAGCCTAACTCTCCCAAGTCTAGACGAATCTCTAATCTCCATCAAACGTGCCTAATCTCAGTAGAATAGATCTAGTCTTATCCAAACTTGAAATCAACAACGTATGAAGGCATTAAGCGCAAATCTATAACCTATCAAACCATTCAATTGAACAAAACGGAAAATCAAGCATTAATAACTCAAACAATCTTTTACAATGGCATCCCTAACCCAGGACAATAGATCTACTCAGAATACATAGAGAAGCAAACAAAAATGAAGTAAGTGTTTGACTCCCCTATCATCCCGAGCGTTAACTTCGGATGAATCCTTCGGATGTCCAAAGTCTTCAATCTGTGTTCTCTCCTCTTTCTTATGTGTCTCTAGGTGTCCTCTTTGGTCTGTGCTTCGTCCCCTTGGCCTAGATGGCTTGTTTTTCCTTTAATTTCCTGTTCAAACCTTCGAAAGAGGTTGTTCCGGATTAGGCGGCCCGCTCGGGCACAACCTCCACTTGCTCGTGCAGACCTCATGCCCGCTCGTGCACTACATCCATCCCGGTCGGGCTCTCATGCCCGCGCGTGTCAACTAGCAGCCCGAGTCGGGCTAAGTCTCGGAGTTTTTCTGGTCCAATTTGCAGCCCGATCGGGTACACATACACAGCCCGATCGGGCACACATGCCTGACCATGTTGTCTTTGTGCCCGAGTCGTGCTTGCTTTCGGGGATTTTTGGCTCTAATTTTGCAACCTTAGCCCGAGGGGGCTCACTCCATGCCCGAGCGTGTACACTATCATTTGTTGTTTCCGCTCCTTTCGCTCGATGCTCGGGTGATCCGTTTGCTTCCATGGCCGTGCACATATCGTCTCTGCTCACTTTGTCACGTTTTTGGGGTGGATTTGCCGTAATCTTTCGTGTTTGCTTCAAGTCTTTGTTTCCTACACAAAACACAAAATAGTAGATAAAAGTCTCGAATATGCACAAATAATCGGTAAAGTCCAAGAAATCTAATCAAAACTAAAACTAAGAATGATGTAAATACTACGACGGATAACATGTTATCAAATATCCGAGAGACAAATGCAACGCAAGCGGTGTATTCACAAGAAATGACATTCGTATCCTAAGAAACTTAAAAAAGGCATCTCCCGGCTCCAAAAATCCAACGTATCGACCAAAATAAAAGATTTTAAGCTCGAAAAAAGGGGCATGCTGGCTTCAGCAACTCGCGACATCTTTTATCTCGAAAAGAGGAATAAAATGTTAAAAAAATCATGTGATTCGGAGCTTCGTACGCAAAGTTATGGTATTTCAAAGCCCTGTGTACAATTCATTGTTGTAGTCATCTAATCACGTCAAAACAAAAACAAAAAACGGAAAAGGGGTGCAAAACGAGAGACAAACGCAAATAGGAAATAGGAAGCAAAGGAATATCCGAGATAAAGGATTTTGAGCTTAAAATCGGGGTCGGGCTGCCAACAACAGCCTGCGGTATCGTTTATTGATGTGCATTAAACTCAAGTAATAATACCTAGACTAACGCTTCCGCAAGAATACGGATCG
>CM071874.1:25536701-25547760 GCA_036759665.1 Gynandropsis gynandra
GTGTTTGCACGTTCTCTTCAATCCACGGTCTTGCACAAGCTGAACCTTGTCATTTTGGGGTTAAATTGCCAATTTCTCTCGTGTTTCTTGACATGTCTTCGTTTCCTACACAAAACACGAAATGTAGATGAAATCCTCGAATAGACTCGATAAATGAATGAAATCTAACAAATCTACCTAAAACTAGACCTAAGAATGACATAAAACCTACTACGGATTACGTGTTATCAGCGGGCTATGTGGGAAAGGTGATCCGCTCGAGCTTGACTTGAGCCTCCGGCGTGCTGAGATTGCTGGTCCATGCAGCCCACACGGGCTAAGCGTCCACCCCGCGTGGGTTGCCTCTTCTTTAGCGTGAAAAGGTCATGTTTTGCGGCATTCGCTCGTGTTTGTGTCCCGGTATCTCCATTCGCTTCAAAACACGAGGAAATGCTAAAAGAGGACTAAACGATGCTTTAATGCTTGGTAAAGTTCAAATGCGTGATGAAACTAACTATATAAATAGAATAAAATTATATAACAAAATAGAAGTTATCAACAAACGCAACACAAGCGGCGTATTGACAAGAAATGACATTTCTATCCTAAGGAACTTGAAAAAGGCATCTCCCGGTTCTAAAAATCCAACGTATCGACCTAAATAAAGCATTTTGAGCTCGAAAACGGGGTTGGGCTGCCTTCAGCATCCAGCGGCATCGTTTATCTCGAAAAGAGGAATAAAATGTGAAAAAAATCATGTAATTCGGAGCTTTGTACGCAAAGGTATGGTATTTCAAAGCCCGTCGTACAATTCATTGTTGTAGTCGTCTAATACGTGAAAACAAAAAAAAAAAGCGGAAAAGGGGTGCAACATGAGAGACAAACGCAAATACGAAATAGGAAGCAAAAGGAATACCCGAGAGACAAACGCAACGCCAGCGGCAACAAGAAATGACATTTGTATCCTAAGAAACTCGAAAAGGGCATCTCCCAGCTCTAAAACTCCAACGTATCGACCTAAATAAAGCATTTTGAGCTCAAAAACGGGGTCGGGCTGCCTTCAGCATCCCGCAGCATCGTTTATCTCTAAAAGAGGAATGAAATGTGAAAAAATCATGTAATTCGGAGCTTCGTACGCAAAGGTATGGTATTTCAAAGCCCGTTCGTACAATTCATTGTTGTAGTCATCTAATCACGTGAAAAAAAAAACAAAAAGTGGGAAAAGGGGACAACACGAGAGACAGATGCAAATAAGAAATAGGAAGCAAAAGGATATTTCCGAGAGACAAACACAACGCAAGCGGCGTATTGACAAGAAATGACATTTGTATCCTAAGAAACTCGAAAAAGGCATCTCCCGACTCTAAAAATCCAACATATCGACCTAAATAAAGAATTTTGAGCTAAAAACGGGGTCGGGCTGCGTTTAGCATCCAGTGGCATAGTTTATTTCAAAAAGGCGAATAAAATGTGAAGTATCATGTAATTCGGAGCTTCGTACGCAAAGTTATTGTATTTCAAAGCCCGTTGTACAATTCAATGTTGTAGTCGTCTAATCACGTGAAAAAAAAAACAAAAAGCGGAAAAGGGGTGTAACACGAGAGACAAATTCAAATAGGAAATAGGAAGCAAAAGGAATATTAAGAGACAAAGGCAACGCAAGCGGCGTATTAACATGAAATGACATTCGTATCCTAAGAAACTCGAAAAGGACATCTCCCGACTTTAAAATTCAACGTATCGACCTAAATTAAGGATTTTGAGCTCGAAAATGGGGTTCGGCTGCCTTCAGCATCCCACGGCATCGTTTATCTCAAAAAGAGGAATAAAATGTGAAAAGAACATTGTAATTCGGAGCTTAGTACGCAAAGTTATGGTATTTCAAAGCCCGTCGTAAAATTCATTGTTGTAGTCGTCTAATCACGTGAAAACAAAAACAAAAGCGGAAAAGGGGTGCAACACGAGAGACAAACGCAAATAGGAATAGGAAGCAATTGGAATATCCGAGAGACAAACGCAACGCAAGCGGCCTATTGAAAAGAAATGACATTCGTATCCTAAGAAACTCGAAAAGGGCATCTCCCGGCTCTAAAAATCCAACAGTATCGACCTAAATAAAGGATTTTGAGGTCAAAAATGGGGTCGGGCTACCTTCAGCAACCCCGCAGCATCGCTTATCTCGAAAAGAAGAATAAAATGTGAAAAAAATCTTGTAATTCGGAGTTTTGTTTGCAAAGTTATGGTAATTCAAAGCCCGTCGCACAATTCATTGTTGTAGTTGTCTAATCACGTGAAAACAAAAACAAAAAGTGGAAAAGGGGTGCAACATGAGAGACAAACGCAAATAGGAAATAGGAAGCAAAAGGAATATCCGAGAGACAAACGCAACACAAGCGGCGTATTGTCAAGAAATGACATTCGTATCCTAAGAAACTCGGAAAGGGCATCTCGCGGCTCTAAAAATCCAACGTATCGACCTATAGAAAGCATTTTGAGCTAAAAACGTGGTCGGGCTGCCTTCAGCATCCCGCGGCATCATTAGCTCGAAAAGAGGAATAAAATGTGAAAAAAATCATGTAATTCGGAGCTTCGTAGGCAAAGTTATGTTATTTCAAAGCCCGTCGTATAATTCAATGTTGTAGTCGTCTAATCACATGAAAACAGAAACAAAAAGCGGAAAAGGGGTGCAACACGAGAGACAAACACAAATAGGAAATAGGATACAAATGGAATATCCGAGAGATAATGATGCGTATCAAAGTTAAAAAAAATATTTAACCTAAAACTGCCCGCAAGTGCACGGCACGTGTGTAGTGCTCTAGGTGTCGATCCCACAGGGACTACGCAACACAAACTAAATTCAAACTGTGAATCAAACTTTCAAACAACGAAGTATTGGTTTTAAGATTGAAATAACTAAAAACAATAAACTAACAAATTCTTAACAGTGAGAAAAACGTTCTAGGAATCCGGTTTCACCACAAGACTACCGAAACCAACAATCAACCTATCTAATCATGCAATCCCGATCAAGTTATCTAAGGCAAACGATCCTAATGTGATATCTACCCTCTCTGAAGGCATAGACACGTGACCTAGTCAAGTTATCCCCTACTTTCGTGGCTGACACCTTAAGCTAAACCCATAAGTTCTATGATTCATCTGTTTTACCCTCAACCGTTGCTACCCTACTTTCGTGGCCTAACCTCGGTTGTTCTAAACCTGATCTTCTAGGACTAGAATTCTCCTTTCGGTCCTTCTCCTAATCCCTAACACATGCATCTACTTGGCCTTCGTAAATACAAGTCATTCTAGAACTCAGACAAAGAACAGATAAACGAAAAAACGGGAAATTGCATTCAAAGATAAATCAAAAGCGGTTCCGGGATATCCAAGGGCTAATCCCTTCTCCTATAACAAAACAACTACTCGCTCATGCGTTCGAAAGAAAACATAATTGAAGTAGAAAGTCTAAAGAACATAAAAGTCAAACGAAACCGAAGTCCTGATTTGATCTTCAACGTTCCTTGAATGTCTCCTTCGCAAGAGTGTTCTTCTTCTCCTCTCCTCCGATTCTCCCTCTACTCTCTCCCACATATCAATTCCCGAAAACTCCTCACTGAATCCCCTGAATCTTAGCTCCTCTCCTTCCCTTTCCTTCTTCTTTTCTTTCCTTTTCTCCTGGTTTTTCCTTTTGGCCGTTCACTTCTATTCTCTTCTTCGCAGCAGCCACCGTTTTTCTTTTTTAGTGTGTTTTCCATTTTTGATTAAGTTGGGAAACATTTCCATTCTTTTCTCCAGTAAAATATCTCCTATTCTTCTTCTCTAACGTCGTTTTCCTCTTTGTATATGTAACTAACAAGTTCCTTTTCGTGTTTAGACAAGTTTCCTTTTCTGGTTTTTGCAAGTGACGGACGTGACCGTGCGTTCTGGTGTGCGTGCCCCGTGCGGGCTGAGATGTGCCCGTGCGGGCTGAGGTGAGCCCCACACGGGCTCCCTTGTTGCTGTTGAATCCGCTCAGGCTGATGCACAGCCCGAGCTGTGTTGTTTCTACTTGAAAATAGGCCCCGCGCGGGCTGAGGTGTGCCCTGACCCGTGCTGAGTTTGCTGGATGTTGTAGCCCACGTGGGCTAGGTGAATGCCCCACGTCCCTTTTGCTCCATTATGATCCTCGATGTTAGTACTTTGTCTCGTGTACGTCCTTTAGTTCAAAAATGAACTGAATAAAACGAGTAAAACGGATACAAAATCATACATAAAAATCGCATCTACATCATAAACATCTCTAAAACTGTGCAAGAAATACGTATGAAAATGAAACGATCAGACAAATGCAACGCAAGCGTCGTATTGACAAGAAAAGACATTCATATCCTAAGACACTCGAAAAGGCATCTCTTGGTTCTAAAAATAAACCGTATCGACCTAAATAAAAGATTTGAGCTAGAAAACGGGGTTGTGCTGCCTTCAGCATCCTGGGGCATCCTTTATCTCGAAAATAGGTGATAACACTGAAAGTGTATCAATATTAGGATAGGTTTTAGAGTCATTTTCGCTCATATTCTTTGTATACATGTACTTATCCGATATGATTTCGAGCTTCACACACCCGTTTTGTTGGTTTTCAGGATTTTAGGCGACAAGGCCTAAATGAGCTCAAAATGAACGATTCCTGATCAAAACCACATGATTTGAAGACATATCTACTCAGAGCCGAGATCGAGATCCAGAACCCAAACCCACACCCGAGCAACGAGCGGAAAAGAGAGATTTCAAGAACACAAGTGTCCACACATTTAATACGACCCGGGCACAAGGCAACGAGATCGGGTAGCCATACCCGATCGGACGCACGAAGAATACCCGCTCGGGCTATTAGTCATCCAATTTGCCCCGAGAGTTTACACGACTCGGGCCCGCTTGACCACACGATTGGGTGATGTCCACCCGATCGGGCACCATGAACCAACACGGTCGGGCGAGCCTATACCCGACCGGGCGACACCTGTACCTGAGCGGGCCGCATATTTCGCAACAACCTAGATCTCGAATTCAAACGAGCGGATTTAAGGAACAGAACGGATCTAGGGCAAGGGGGGCGACGAACAGGGCAAGGAAAGGCTAGAAAAAGATCTGGAAAGGCTCACGAGGCATCGGAGAAGAAGAGAAGCATCAATCCGTACACCGGTAACACAATAGGGAAGGTCGAGGCATCGAATTCCTTAGGGTTTATCATGTATAGGACTTTGTTATCTTCTGCTTTTGTTTCCTCCATGAGTGAGTAGAGTCCCTACTGCAGGTAGGGGTATCGGATTTGTGTGTATGAACGATGTTTCGCATTAATGCTTAGTTTTATGAATTCATTCTTGATTTACGGTTCTACACTTAGCAATATCATTCTTACGTTAGTGCTGACCGCTCAACAACATAGTATTTCGAACCTTGCTGGAAGGTTAAGGAACGAATCCGGTCCGCTAAGTTGTAGATTAAGATTGACTAATGAGAATCTGACCGGTCGGTTAGTCATCTTAGGGATAGTGATTGCGATCGTAATGCTGCCATGGTACGTGTTAATCACTGCTGGAAGGTAGGGTTGCACGTATCCATGGTTAGGAGGGTTAGGCTCGGAAGAATCACTCCTCACCGTACAGCATGAATTTCCCGTTATCAAGAATAGGTTATAGATCTATGATCCTTAGTCGTTCATCTATGCAATTCCCGGTATCCCGTACACCCGTAGTGTTCACCATATCTAGTCTTATCCCCAACCTAGTTTCGTTGTCACCATTAGGATAGTTTTAGGAAATTTAGAATCACGTCACGTCTCTTCTCCTTCGTCTTAGTTTAGTTTCGTTCTTAGTTTAGCTGCATTAGTCCCTAGAGATCGACCCTGGTACTACACGATCCGTATACTTGCGATGAAGTGATCTAGGAAAAATATAAAACTCGTGTTTCCACACGTCAATAGGAATAAGATGTGAAAAACAAATCATGTCATTCCGAGCATTGTACGCAAAGTTATGGTATTTCAAAGCCCGTCGTACAATTCATTATTGTAATAGTCAAATCACGGGAAAACAAAAACAAAAAGCGGAAAAGGGGTTCAACACGAGAGACAAACGCAAATAGGAAATAGGAAGCAAAAGGAATATCCGAGAGACAAACGCAACGCAAGGGACGTATTGACAAGAAATGACATTTGTATCCTAAGAAACTCGAAAAGGGCATCTCCCGACTCTAAAAATCCAATGTATCGACCTAAGTAAAGCATTTTGAGCTTGAAAACGGGGTCGGACTGTTTTCAGCATCCCACGGCATCGTTCATCTCGAAAAGAGGAATAAAATGTGTAAAAAATCATGTACTTCGAAGCTTCGTATGCAAAGTTATGGTATTTCAAAGCCTGTCGTACAATTCATTGTTGTAGTCGTCTAATCACGTGAAAAAAAACAAAAAGTGGAAAGGGGGTGCAACACGAGAGACAAACGCTAAAATGTTAATAAAATCATGTAATTTGGAGCTACGTACGGAGAGTTATGGTAATTCAAAGCCCATCGTACAATTCATTGTTGTAGTCCTCTAATCACGTGAAAAAAAAAACAAAACGCGGAAAAGGGGTGCAACACGAGAGACAAACATAAATAGGAAATAGGAAGAAAAAGGAATATCCGATACACAAACGCAACGCAAGCGGAGTATTGACAAGAAATGACATCTATATCCTAAGAAACTCGAAAAGGGCATCTCCCGACTCTAAAAATCTCACGTATCGACCTAAATAAAGCACTTTGAGCTGGAAAACAGGGTCGGGCTGCCTTCAGCATCCCGCGGTGTCATTCATCTCAAAAAGAGGAATTATATGTGTAAAAAATCATGTACTTCGGAGCTTCGTACGCAAAGTTGTGGTATTTCAAAGCCTGTCGTACAATTAATTGTTGTAGTCGTCTAATCACGTGAAAAAAAACAAAAAGCGGAAAGGGGGTGCAACACGAGAGACAAACGCTAATAGGAAATAGGAAGCAAAAGGAGTATCCGAGAGATAAACGCAACACAAGTGGCATATTCACAAGAATTGACATTTGTATCCTAAGAAACTCGAAAAGGACATCTCCTGGCTCTAAAAATCCAACGTATCGACCTAAATAAAGCATTTTTAGCTTGAAAACGGGGTCGGGCTGTCTTCAGCATCCCGTGGCATCGTTTATCTTGAAAAGAGGAATAAAATGTGAAAAAAAATCATGTAATTCGGAGCTTCGTACGCAGAGTTATGGTATTCAAAGCCCGTCGTACAATTCATTGTTGTAGTCGTCTAATCACGTGACAACAAAAACAAAAAGCGAAAAAGTCATGCCCGATTACATTTCGTTTGTCTCTTTTTGAAGACTTCGTTTTTTGTCTCGTAATAGGGAAAGGTGATGTCTCGTGTTGCACCTCTTTTTGAGATAAACGATTTATAATTGAACTTTCCTTCACCCCTTTTCTATACACATGCTTTCTCGGATGTGTCCCTTGGACATGAGTTCCTCCACTTGCCTTTGCAGCTCCTTGGTCTCCACTGGACTGGTTCGGTAAGCTGGCCGATTTGGTAGCGCGGCTCCAGGAATGAAGTCGATTTGATGTTCAATACCGCGTATCGGGGGCAATCCCGTGGGGTTGTCTTCGCAAAAGATGTCTCCATAATCCTGCAATAATGAGGTAATCTCACTTGGCAGTACCGGTGCAAGGTTAGCTAAGCTTGAGAGAGCTTCCTTAAACACAAATAATAACACGGATTGATTCGAGTGAAGAGATTTCTTGATCTCACCCGGTCTCACGTGGAAGTTTGAAGACTTAAGTATGCATGCGCCTTGCTGTTTTAAGTGCATTTGATTTTGCAGCACTTCCTTTGGCGTCAACGGAATAAGAACGGTTTTCTTGCCATTAAACTCAAAATAATGTTTGTTAGTGAAACCATCATGTTTTACATTGCAATCCGATTGCCACGGTCTACCAAGAAGGATATGGCTCGCCTCCATTGGTAGGACATCACACAAGATTTTGTCCTCCTATTTTCCTATTGAAATAGGCATAGCCACTTGGCTGGTCAATTTCATCTCGCCATTTTCGTTAAGCCACTGGAGCTTATACGACCTCGGGTGCTTTTGAACCTTCAACCCGAGTTTTCAGACCATGGTAGCGCTTGCAACGTTCGTGACACTTCCTCCGTCTATAATCACGCTACATACTCTTCCATGAACAAGGCAGCGGGTGTGGAATAATTTTTCTCGCTGTTCTTGTTCATCGGCCTTAGGCTGCACACTCAAGGATCATCGTGCCACCAGCAACTCTCCTTTGTCCGGTTCTTCCTCATGCGTTTCGTCCGAGTTTTCAGCCGCTTCGTCCTCAGATTCGAACTCGCCGTTGTCACGAATGATCATGACTTCTTGTTCGTCCATCCACTTGCATAGTGTTCTCTTCCGTGACACTTGAAACATTTCACGTCCCGAGCCCTCGAGGTAGTGGCCTCGGTCTTTCCTTTGCCTCGTGGTGCCGCTGGA
This sequence comes from Gynandropsis gynandra, assembly GCA_036759665.1. NCBI lineage: Eukaryota > Viridiplantae > Streptophyta > Magnoliopsida > Brassicales > Cleomaceae > Gynandropsis > Gynandropsis gynandra. The sequence continues at coordinate 25,545,216 of CM071874.1, forward strand.
ACCACTTTGGGTGCGTCTTGGGTCGCTGGAACCGTGTTGTCTTTCCTTGGATAGCTCGGTTTTTCCTCTCGTTAATGGCTGTATTTTCCAGCCCCATAGCTAGAACGTGAACTCCTTCTTTGCTGAAGTTGTTGCTCGATTAAAGTCGCCTTATGGAGCATCTCCTCAATGTCCACATAGTGTTGCATCTCAAAGTTGTCCTGAATTTCCAGATTTAAGCCTCCGAAGAAACGAGACATTAACGCCTCTCTATCCTCTGAGATATCAACCCTCAATATCAGCAACTCCATCTCAAGATAATGTTCCTCTACTGTTTGGTTCCCTTGGGTAAGTTTACTTAGCCTTCGATGTACCTCTCGGTGGTGATGACTCGAAACAAACCGCTTGCGCATGATGGCCTTCATTTCCAGCCACGTGGCTACTGGTTCCTCACCATTTCACCGCCTAGAAGTCAGGAGTTGATCCCACCAACTAAGGCGTAGTTGTAGAACTCCGTGGACGCAACCCTAACCTTCTTTGCCTCACTATAGTGTTGACAACCAAAAACAAGTTCAATCTTCTTCTCCCATTCTAGGTAGGTGTCCGGGTCAGCCTTGCTATGAAACGAAGGGATTTTTAACTTAAGCCCAGCAAGGTCATCCCTCGGGTTGTCTCTGCATTCCTTCATCACTCGTCGCCTCCTGTGACTACTTCGAGACGAGGATAAACTGCCTTGTTCATAATAGTTGTTGTGCTCCTCATGCTGATTCCTTTCTCGTTGCTGGAACGCATGATTGTCACAGGGTCGGGTTTGAATTTCATGTTGAAACTCTTGCCAAAACTTCTCCATTTTGTTGTTAAGACTTTTCTCCAATCGAGTCGCAAGAACCTCTATCAACCTCTCATTTACTCGGCTGGTTTCGGTTCCCTTATCTCCCATTTTGTTGATGATTATAATACTAAAAACTCACGGTCAACCTGCACACTAGCAAACCGGAGCAGCCACAAGCAAAAATAAAAACAAACGTACGAGCAACCAAGACTCGTAACACAAAATATACGTAGTGACGAATAGACACTATGCACAGTTCAACCCTAGCTACAGTATAAACAACCAAAGAGCCGAGAATGAACCAACCTTTGCTAAAACGGGCTCTGATATCACTTGGTTGGAGCCTCTCTGGATCGATGCTCTAGATGAAGGTTGAACGGATAGGCCTTGCTGCAGCCGAGTCGTACGACTCCTCGCACAAGGTGGGTGGAGCGAATGGTCACACGAGAGTTGCGGAAAAGCTCTCGATTTACCGGCTCGTCTTCGAGGATATTACACACCTACGAGGAACGAACGTATCATTGGATATTACTCACCACTGAGTTTTGCTGGATATGACACACCAGCAAGATGAATTCTTCAAAAGAAATTCAAGATTAAAATTACAATTCAAAGATTGTTCTACACCAAGCTCATGGCTGGCCATATGTAGTCAAAGTAGCCATGCAAGGCCTTAAATACGACATAAAAAATGCTAGGTAGCCATACAAGGTGATGTGCGTTAAGCTCAAGTAATAAAACCTAGACTAACGCTTCCGCAAGAATACGGATCGTGTAGTAACTAGGGTCGAACACAAGGAATTGATGCGACTTATAAGCTATTAAACTAATGGAATAGACGTGTAAGGTGACTAAAGATGGAATTGTGATTGAACTAAACTAAACTAAATCGACGAGATAAACTTATAGCTAAGCACCATGGGTATCGAGAGTTTGCATAACGATGTAACGAAGTTCTAAAAGGATAATTGATCTTAGGTACTATCATGAGTTCAGGGAATTCAAGCTTTCCTATAGGAACTGACTGGCGTAGACTTGTCCACTATCTAGCATGCATATACCAATATATCTATTGCGCATCTTACATGCACAGACGCATGACGACCGCTATCCTAATCCCTAGATTCGATCGATTGACCTGGCGTAGATTCTAAACCGATTAAACCCTAAATCATGGCTAAGTTCCAAAGTCTAATGCCCTGGCGTAGATTTATTAGACTTCAATCATCATCAATCAAGTGGCATACAAGTATTGAAGCATTAAGATCAACCATGAAATCTGAAAACATGATCAAATACCAAATTCATTCATAACGAGTGGCGTACAAGTATGAAAGCATTAAGATCCACCATTCATTAAGCACAAGACCTCATTACATGTTGGCAATACTCCCTATCCTATGGCAATAGATCTACTTGGACATGAACTCAGGAAACGAAACACAAAAGAAAACTAAATTCAACATAGAAAGAGAATAAGAATGCTCCCTATTCATCAACCGATGTCTTCAATAGATCCTCCATGCTTCGGATCCCTCGTTCCGTCCTTCTCGCTCCTTCCAAGTGTGTCTTCTATGTCTCTGAATCGTCTCTGAGTCGTCCCCCTTCCTTCTGGTTCGAAAACTCCTTTATTTAGATCAGATCTCTCTTAGTTTGGCCGTTCTAAATCGTAGGAGTTGGTTGAGATAAACAAGGGCCCGAGCGGGCACAGCTTCTACCCGCTCGTGCAGGCCT
>CM071874.1:25557506-25575103 GCA_036759665.1 Gynandropsis gynandra
GAATTTCAGAATACGGATTCCCTAGATATGAATCTCTTAACAGCTGGAGAAGATTCATACAAGGTACCAAACGAGCTACTTGATAATGAAAAGAAAGAGGAATCCACCGACCGAGACTTCCGCGCAACACAAGCTAAACGCGGTTCAAATCAGTACATGAACGATCCCGAGATGCCGCGAAGCTACACCAAACGTCCAGCACACAATTGGGACGTTGACAAGGTGCCGAAGGTGAAGACGAAGCCTTCACCGCAAAGGCTTACACACCAAAAATTTCTGGAGACGCTGAAGGAAACGAGCGATGAATGCCTTATGGACAGCTCAACCAGAAGTTTTGGACAGCACGATCTAGCCCCCAACTTAGAGAACATCATGATCAAACCTAGGGAAGACATGACTGATCGTGCAAGGAACTCCACTGATCCGCGTGCTACGCCTTATCGAGAACATATTGCACGCGAGACGCTACACGCGCGACGACATCGAGGACGTCCACCTAATGGGTAGCATTTGGTCAGGCTCGCGACCTTAAACAAGCGCTTCTCGGGAGGCAACCCGAGCATATCCTTTAGTTTTCATTTTCTTTCGGACTATTCCTTTTTCTTTTCATATTGATGTACTTGGTGGGATCGTATTCCTCTTTTTGGATTGTGTGGTTCTTTTTCACAGGTTTTTCAACGTCCATATAAGGAGAGACAAACTCGGGATTGGAAGTTACACAAGGTGCACACGTTCCAACTCTTATTTTCCCGTTGTTTTGTTTGCGATATCCTTTTAGGTTTTGAACACCGGGACGGTGTTTCATTCAAGTCTGGGGGGGAGTACTCGTTGAGTATTTTGCATATGATTAGGATTAGATGTTGATTTTTTTTGTTTTTAGGAATTAACGGATGGATACCTAGCATGGATTTTCAAGCTTTAGTCATTATTGTGAGACCTTGTCGAATCCTGAACTATAGTCTAGGTGTGTTTAGAAGAATCGTGAACAATAGTCTTAGGTTTGCTAGAAGTCTTCTTAATTCCGTTTAGTTGAGTAATAGTGCTTGAAACCATGACTTATAGTTACATTCACTTCCTAGGTTTCATTACCAAGTATCATATCTCCGTGTATACCGATTATTCGTTGCTTGTTTGATAGATTTTATCGTTCATTAGATTCCACACGCTTATACTCCGGTGTCAATTCTTGGATAAGTTTTTAATTATTTTAGATTTTCATTGACATGAGTACATCGACGTCGATAGTTCGGGTCTAAGTGGTGGGTTGAGGCGCTATTCTACGTCCTAAGGGTTAGAGTCATGCGTATTCTTCATAAAAAAAATCAGAAAATATGTTTCAATGACGCATCTCTTCACTCCGCTAAGGTTACGAGACCTTATGAGTGTGCCATAGGCAGCCTGGGTCTAACTAGAAAGCCGTCCCTCTTCGACTTCGACGTCCTAGGAAACAAGCATGGAACTATAAAAAAAAGAAAAAAGAAAAAGAATAAAAAAAGAATAAGAACGAGAATATGGGTTCAATGATATCTCAAGCTTAGGAGAGTTGGTATGGAGATCGATTGGACGTTGTTTAGGAGTACGGATTAGACTTAGGTCATTGGTAGGATTTCATGGTTCGAGACTTTTCGGTTGATAGAAGTCTGAACTTGGTACGCTTAGGCTTGCGTTCATGTGACGCGTTGTTTTGCATGATTGCTAATCCTTTGATGTATTTGTGCTAGTATGCATTGTTGTTTAGCTCTTCTAGTACTCGACTCTAGGTTTGCTCGAGGACGAGCAAATGGTTAAGTCTGGGGGAGTTTGATAACACGTAATCCGTTGTAGTTTTTATATCATTCTTAGGTCTAGTTTTGAGTAGATTACTTAGATTTCATACATTTATCGAGTTTATTCGAGGACTTCATCTACATTTCGTGTTTTGCATAGGAAACGAAGACATGAGGAGAAACACGAGAGATTATGGCAATTTAACCCCGAAAACGTAGTTGAATGACAAGGTTCAACTTGTGCAAGGCCATGGAATCAAGTGAACATTCAAACACCGAGCGAAGGCAGCAGAAAAAACATCTCAAGACATGCACGCTCGGGCATTGGAAGTGTGCCCGCTCGGGTAATTGTTGCCAAGACACCCCCGTGGCTTTGCACGACTCGAGTACTCAAGGAACACGACTAGGATCAGGTGCCCGCTCGGGTGGAATTGGAGTGCCCGCTCAGGCTAATTGCTGCAAGACTTCGCCGTAGGTTTGCACGACTCGGGCTGAAGAGGAACATGCTCGGGCATAGGTGCCCCTTCGGGCATAAATGAGTGCACACGGTCGAGCACAAGGCCTGCACGAGCGGGTAGAAGCTGTGTCCGCTCGGGCCCTTGTTTTTCTCAACTAATTCCTAAGATTTAGAACGGCCAAACTAGGAGAGATCAGATCTAAATAAAGGGGATTCGAACCAGATTGGAGAGGAGAACATTCAGAGACATTAGGTCAGAAGGAAAAAGGAAGAAAAGACGGAACAAAGGATCGGGAGCAAGGAGGATCTATTGAAGACATCGGTTGATGAATAGGGAGCATTCTTATTCTCTTTCTATGTTGAATTTAGTATTTTTTTTATGTTTCGTTTTCTGAGTTCATGTCCAAGTAGATCTATTGCCATAGGTTAGAGAGTATTGCCAACATGTAATGAAGTCTTGTGCTTAATGAATGGTGGATCTTAATGCTTTCATACTTGTACGCCGCAATAGATCTACTCAGACATGAACACATAAAAAGAAACACAAGAGAATACTAAATTCGACATAGATAGAGAATGAGATTCCTCCCTATTCATAAACCGATGTCTTCAATAAATCCTCCTTGCTCGCGATCCTTTGTTCCGTCCTTTCTTCCTTTTTCAATCTTCCCTAATGTCTCTGAATGATCTCCTTTCGAATCTGGTTCCCATCCCCTTTTTCCAGATCTCCTTTCTCATTAATTGGGCGTTCTAAAACTTAGGAGTTGGTTGAGAAAAATGGGGACCCGAGCGGGCACAGCCTCTACCCGCTCGTGCATGCCTTATGCCCGATCGTGTACCCTCATCCAGCCCGAGCGGGCACCCATACCCGAGCGTGTGGCTCTTCAGCCCGAGTCAGGAAAACTTATGGCGAATTTTGGCAACAATTAGCCCGAGCGGGCACTCCCTTTCCACCCGAGCGGGCACACCTTCCCGATCGTGTTCCTTGAGCGCCCGAGTCGTGCAAAGCTATGGGGGTCTTTTGCCTCAATGCCCGAGCATGCACACCTTTTATGCCCGAGCGTGCAGGTCTTGATTTGTTGTTTCCGCTCCTTTCGCTCGGTGTTTGAGTGTTCACTTCAATCCTTGGCCTTGCACAAGTTGAACCTTGTCATTCAACTACGTTTTCGGGGTTAAATCGCCATAATCTCTCGTGTTTCTCCTCATGTCTTCGTTTCCTATACAAAACACGAAATGTAGATGAAGTCCTCGAATAAACTCGATAAATGTGTGAAATCTAAGTAATCTACTCAAAACTAGACCTAAGAATCACGTAAATACTACAACGGATTACGTGTTATCAAACTGTGCCCGATCGGGTGGTGGCTTTTTCTTGCTAATTCTCATCCCGTTTGTCCCGTGATGATCCTCGATGTTGGTACTTAGCCTCGTGCATGTCCTTTAGCTCTGAAATGAACCAAATACGCATAAAAACCTGTAAGAACATGAAAACACGAAAACAAGTAAAACGGATACGGAATCATACGTAAAGCAACACATATATATCATAAACATCTCTAAAATCGTGCAATAAATACGTATGAAAACGAGATGATCACTACTGTAGGTGCGATGATAGATATACAACAAAAGAAGCTCTCTCTACGTGTCGGTGACGGGAAGACTGAATTCAACTTTTCCAACTCCATGGAGTCTTGCTTTAGAGTTGATTTGCTGGACGAGTCGGCGAATGACACTTTGATCGAGTAAGTATTTCCAATCCTCTTGAGAGATGCCTAACGCAAGTTTGCAATGCTGCAGGACTTTACGATGAAGAAGCCAAGCTTTACACAAAATTCATGAGTGCCATTGAGGCACTACAAGACGCCCCAAATGAGAATACGCCGCACGAAACAGTCACTGATTTTGCAATAAAGAAGGCGTCTAGGCTTCAGTTCAAACATCTTCCTTCTTCTCTTCGGCATGAGATGCGAAAGCAACCCATTCATCTCAAGAAGCATAGGAGAGTGAGCCCTTCATTGTGTATGCACGTGATGCTTAAGGAGGACAGCCACGAACCCTCCATCCATGATCAAAAGAGGCTGCACCACAATTGGAAAGAGAAAGGAGAGACGACGGTAATGCACAATGAAAAAGACGACTGCACTGAAGGATGGCCCGACACAAAGATCTAACCTCATAACTTTCGGCCAGGTTGTTTGGTTCTACTTTTAGACTCTCGTTTTAATTCTTTCCCGGGCAAACTACGTTTCTGTTGGTCTGGTCTTTTTCAGGTACGAGAGGTGTTCGCACATGGAGCAGTAGAACTATGGAGCGAGTCGAGCAGAACGTTCAAAGCAAATGGGCAGCGTCTAAAGCTATATCAAGCCACTCAACCGATCGAAAGCGGAAACTCCATCTCCCTATTTTATCCACCTGTCACAAGCTCATGAAGCATGGAGATGTCAAGCTCAACAACGTTAAACAAGTGCTTTCTGGGAGGCAACCCAGCATTTTGTTTTCTTTTGTTTCGTATTTCATACCTAGTTAATTTGAAAATTATAAAAAAACATAAAAATAAGAAGACATATGATCGTGCCTTCACCTTTCCTATCCTCCACCAGAGCTTCACGTCGAGGATGTCGTTCAATTCAAGTCTGGGAGAGTAGGTCACATTTGTCTGGTGATATCGTTTCATTTTCTTTTGTTTTCTCTTAGATTTCATAGTTCTTAGGATTTTTGTTTTCACGAGTCAGAGTCATCCCAGGCACTTGTCCGGTGCTACATTTGAGATGAACCTTGAACCTATAATGCTTAAGAATTTGTCCTTTTCTGCAATATCTTGCATGTTAGAGCTTATTAGTCGGTTGACGAATGAGTAGGTCGTAAGTTTTGGGAATCCTAGTGTTATTTGCTAGAAATTTAGACGACGTTGCTAGGTTAGTTTCTTGTTCATTCTCTCGATCCAAATGATTATACTTCATGAAGATGATGCTTTACTTATTTTCCACGAGGATATTTTGATCATACGTATTGAGCTTGTTTTGTAGAATAAGAGCGAACACTAACACTCCGCTATCGATAGAAATAATACCTAAAAAGCATGATCTAAAATCAATATGAGTGAATCGACCTTGATAATTTTGTGATGGTTCAGGTCTAAGTGGTCGGTTGGCGATCATCTTTCTACGTCCTTAGAGCAATGTGCATAAAAACACCATCTACTCCGCGGCACTCTTGAATGAGATGCAAGAGCATACCTTCAAATCTGATGTCCTAGAAACCTAGTGTGTTTGCAATATCAATAAAAGAAGAAGAGAGAAAGAGAAATAAAAAAATAAAGGAATAAAGAAGCTCGAGAATAAAACAAGTATCTTCTTTGATTCTATGTTTAGCATTTGTTTGAAGTCTCGTTCGGTAGAGAGAGGGTAGAAATTACATTAGGATTGTCGGCCTTAGATATATCGATAGGGAACACATGATGAGATAGATCGATAGTTGGTTTCAGAAGCTATGCAGTGAAACCGAATCCTAAAACGTTTGTCTCACTTGTTTAGAACTCATTAGTCCACCGCATTATCATATTTGCATCTCATACCATTATTTCTTCGCAGCAAGCATTGATTCTAGTTTGATACTAAGACCGTGTTGCGTAGTCCCTGTGGGATCGACACCTAAAATACTACACATGCGCCATGCACTTGCGGGTAGTTTAGGTTAACTTGTTTAACTTGACAAACATTAAGTTTTTGATAATCTCGTTTTCGTATACGATTTTCGCATGATTTTAGAGACTTTTATGATGATAGTTGTGATGTTTATGTGTGATTTTGTATCCATTTTACTTGTTTTCGTGTTTTCATGTTCTTATAGGTTTTAATGCGTATTCGAGTCGTTTCGGAGCTAAAGAACAAACACCGGACAAAATACGACATCGAAGATCATAACGGAGCAAACGAGACGAGAAATAAACAAGACATGGCCGAATACACAACTCAAGTTAACTTGTTTAACATGATGTGTGTCAAGTTAAATAAGTTAACCTAAAATTATCCGCAAGTGCATGACACGTATGTAGTATTTTAGGTGTCGATCTCACAAGGACTATGAAACATAGAATCAAACTAGAATCAATGCTTGCTGTGATGAAATAATGGTTATGAGATGCAAATATGATAATGCAGTGGACTAACGAGTTCCTAACAAAGAGACCAACGTTCTAGGATACGGATTCACTGCATAGCTTTCGAAACCTACCTTCGATCTATCTAATAATGCGTTCCCTATCAAGATATCTAAGGCGGACGATCCTAATTCAATTCCTACCCTCTCTCAAAGCATAGAAACGTGATTCAATTGAGTTATCCCCTACTTTCGTAGCTGACACCCCAACTAAACCCCAATACTATCTATGATTCATCCGATTAACCCTCAACTGTTACTACCCTACTTTCATGACCTAGTCTCTGTTTTTCTAAACTTGATCTTCTAGAACTAGAATTTTCCTTTCAGTCCTTCTCCTAATCCCTAACACATGCATCTACGCGGGGATCGTAAACACAATACAATAAGAGCTTAGACAAAGAATAGATTAGCAAAACGGGAAATTCATTCATAAATAAATCAAAGAATGCAATTGCATATATGTATATTTGGTTTAATTGTACGAATTGTGCGGAAAAGGGGTGCAACACGAGTACACAAATAGGAAATAGGAAGCAAAAGGACAATCAAAGAGACAAATGCAATGTAAGCGGCATATTGACAAGAAGTGACTTGTGTATCCTAAGAAACTCGAAAAGGGCATCTCCCGGCTCTAAAAAGCCAACTCATAGACCTAAATAAAAGATTTTGAGCTCGAAAATGGGGTCAGGTTGCCTCCAGCAACCCAAGGCATCCTTTATCTTGAAAAGATGATTGAGATGTGAAAAAATCAAGTAATTTGATGCTTCGCACGCAAAGTTATGGTATTTCAAAGCTCTTCGTGCAATTCAATGTTGTAATCTACTAATCACGACGAAAACAAAAACAAAGAGCGGAAAAGGGGATGCAACACGAGTATGCAAATAGGAAATAGGAAACAAAAAGAATATCCGAGAGACAAACGCAATGCACGCGGCGTATTGACAAGAAGTGACTTGCATATTCTAAGAAAATCGAAAAGGGCATCTTCCACCTCTAAAAATCCAACATAAAAACCTAAATAAAAGATTTTGAGTTCAAAAACATGGTCGGGCTGCCTCAACTAACCTAGGGCATCTTTTTTCTCAATAAAATGAATGAGATGTGAAAAAATCAAGTAATTCGGTGTTTCGAACGTAGAGTTATGGTATTTCAAAGACCGTCGTACAATTCAATGTTGCAATTGTCTAATCACGACGAAAACAAAAACAAAAAGCAGAAAAAGGGGTGCAACACGAGTACGCAAATAGGAAATAGGAAGAAAAGGGAATATTTGAAAGAAAAAGGAAATGCATGTGCCGTATTAACAAGAAGTGAGTGGTGTATCCTAAGAAACTCGAAAACGGCATCTCCCGGCTTTAAAAGTCCAACGTATCGACCTAAATAAAAGATTTTGAGCTCGAAAACGGGATCGGTCTGCCTCCAGCAACCTGAGGCGTCCTTTATCTAGAAAATATGAATGAGATGTGAAAAACTCAAGTAATCGGTGTTTCGTTCGCAAAGTTATGGTATTTCAAAGCTCGTACTACAATTCAATGTTGTAATTGTCTAATCACAACGAAAACAAAAACAAAAAACAGAAAAGGGGTGCAACACGAGTACGCAAATAGGAAATAGGAAGGAAAAGGAATATCCGAAAGACAAACGCAATGCAAACAGTGTATTGACAAGAAGTGACTTGCGTATCCCAAGAAACTCGAAAAGGGCATCTCCCGGCTCTAAAAATCTAACGTATCGACCTAAATAAAAGATTTTGAGCTCGAAAAAGGGGTCAAGCTCTTTCGTAGGGAATGACTCTCCCGATGCCTAAACCCACTATCTAGCATGCATACTACCAATTCCCCATTGTGTATCTCACTTACTTGATGCATTAGGATCGCTTTCCTAATTCCTTAGTTCAACTAACCGACCGGCCAAGGTTCTAAATCATTTGAGACTTCATATCATGGCTACGTTCCAAATCCACTTCATCTCCCAATGTAATTCGATTTTTATAATCATTCATTCAAGTTACCAACAAGAATAAAAGCATTAAGAACAACCAATCAATCCGAAATGAACAAATATTATAACCAAGCATTAAGAACAAAACTTAATTATATATTGGCAAAGATCTCTAACCCATGGTTATGGATCTACTCAGACATTAACTTAGAAAACGAAACACGAAAGATAACTATATTCAACATGGATAAAGAATGAGATCCCTCCCTATTCTATTATCGACGTTTTCAACAGCTCCTCTGTGCTCCGGCTTCTTCGCTCTGTCGTTGTCTTCGTGTGTGTTATGCTCTCTCTCTCTATACTTTTTCTACGTGTGCTATGTTTTCCCTCTAATTTTCTGTACGAATTGTGCTGCTGAAGCTCTCTCCTTTTTTTCCCTCTTTCTCCTATTTTCTTTCCTCTATTCTTTCCTCTTTGGTCGTCCCCTTTCTTATCTCTCGAGCGGTTGATATTTCCTCTTTCTTACAGCAACTGCAGTTTTCCTTTTCTGAGTTTTTCCATCTCTTCTTTTTCCATTCTTTTGTAATTTTCAATGTTTCCTCTATATTTTCCATCCATGTAGCTCCCATTCTTATTCTCTAACCATATTTCCTTTTGGTTTAAGCAGCCAGCACTTTCCTTTTCTTGTTTGGTTAATTTTCTTTTTCTTGTCATTGCAGGTAACGAACACGATCCGCGGGGGCTGGTGAGTGCCCTCCACGGGCTGGCTTGGAGAAGGAAATCCGCGCAGGCTGGTGAAGATCCCGACTCGGGCTGGAGCTGCTGGAGAGTTGAGCCCACACAGGCTAAAGTGGACACCGTGCATGGGGTGATTGGAGAATGGTTGTCCGCTCGGTTAATCATGAGTTCGAGGTATGCTGAAAGTGCTGGGACATGGAGCCCCCGCAAGCTAAGGTATCCACCCGCGGGGGTTGCTTCTCCTTTGACATGGAACGGTCATTTTTTGGGGCATTCGCTCGTGTTTGTAACTCGGTATCTCCATTCACTACAAAACACGAGAAAATGATGAAAGAGGACTAAGTGATGCTTAATGCTTGGTAAAATCTAAATGAATGATGAAACTAACAATGAAAATAGACGAAAATACTATAACAAAATAGACATTATATGCAACACAGTACTTTGTTTTCTATTTTTCATTATCTCCATGGCACTCGGGTCGCACAGAAATTTGCTCGAAGTGCATCTAGCTCGGTGTTCGGGATCTCTTTCGTCTTTCCTTCATCCAGCAGATTTGTGTAATGTTTCACTTCGTTAGGGTCCTTTTAAAGTCCCTCTCTAGCTGCTAAAAGACCCATCTCAAGAGAATCCATGTTCCCGAACTCTTCAATAACTTCCTCGGCTAGTTTCTCTAGGACGTCTATATTTTTATAGTATTTTAGTTCATTTTCATAGTTAGTTTACCGAGCATTAAGCATCATTTTCTCCTCTTTCATCATTTTCTCGTGTATTTGAAGGAATGAAGACATGGAACACAAACATGAGAAAATATGAGCAAATGCCTTACACAACCAACCAGCACGCCCGGTCATAGAAGACAACAAGACATAGCCCGAACGAACACAATGCATTGCACGACCTGGCGCATGAGGGAACGAAGTGTGCGACCATGCATCAATACCAGCACGACCGGGCTCATGAGAAGACAACAATGCCCGACCGTGCAGCCCTACTAGCCCGACCAGGCTCATGAAACAGAAAGTAATGCCAAACGTGCAGCACGACCCAAGCAGAGGTGAAGCCCGAACGGGCTTAGGTTTGAGGATGTGCCCAACCGAGCTCACTCTTGTGCTCGGTCGGGCATGGTGAACCTGCAACTTGCGATGAGAAAAAAAGGAAACATCATGTCGTGTAAATACAAATGGAAATTCGGTTGCAGTAATGGAAAAGCATGGCAAAAGGGGAAAGAAGAAGAAAAGGCAAGAAAAGAAAGAAGAAATGAGAAGAAAGGGGGGAAAGAAGAAAGACTCATTCAGATAGAAACAGACGCAGAGCAGACGCAGAGAGAGAGAGCAACACACCGGAAGGCTAGAGACGAGGCGACGAACTCAGAACGCGGAAGAGCTGTTGAAGACTACAATATTAGGATAGGGAGGAATCTCATTTCATATCTATGTTTGCAATAGTTTTCTTTCATGCTTTGTTTTCGGAATCCATGTCCGAGTAGTTTAGTAGCTACCGGTTAGAGTTTTGTCGATATGTAATGAAGTCTCATGCTTAATGCTTGGTTATGATGTTTGAACGTTTATGGATTGATTGGCTGTTCTTAACGCTTTTTTTCTTATTGATCGTTTGAATGAATGATTATAAAAGTTTGGTTGCATTGGAAGATGAAATAAACTTTGGAACATATCTATGATATAAGGTCTCAATTGATTTAGAACCTTGACCGGTCGGTTAATTGGACTTAGGAATTAGGATAGTGGAGTCAATGCATTGATCGTGTGAGATTACGCAATTGGAAAATTGGTAGTACATATGCTAGATAGTGGGATTAGGCATCGGATTATTATTATTTTACATGTTATGAAGTTGGCCCATTATTCGTCCATATTGGTCTTTAATTTGTTGAAACATGTAGTGTTTAGTTTATTGAGTTCATCTCATTATTTAGTTAGTTTAGATTCATTCGCATTCAAAACACTTATTGATTTTTACCGACCTATTCATTAGTTTACTAGCTTTAGAGTTGCATCAATTCCTTGTGTTCGACCCTGGTACTACACTAGCTTTAGAGTGCCATCACCATGGGCTTGAGCAATGGTTCGTCCTGCAAACGTTCTACAACGGAGTGAACAATAAACACAGGACAACGCTGGACATGTCTGGTGCATGATCGTTTATGGAAAAGAGTGTCACTGAAGCATTCGAGCTCATAGACAGCCTCGCCATGAACTATGCTCCATGACAAGAACCCAACTAGAATCCTTCGTCTAACATGGAGACATTTCTCATGGAGTTCATGAAGGAGCAAAGGCAGTTACAAAGCAATCAGTTCAAGATTAATAAAGAACTTGGGATAGCCTTGCAAGATCTCAAGACGAAAGTAGATTCCATTGCTACACACCAAAAGATGTTGGAGAATACCATTGCCCACCAAGCCACCTCGTCTTCCCGACAACCAGGACATCTTCCTGGGTAACCTGAGATCAATCCGTGGGAGCACTGCAATGCAATGTTTCAAAGAAGCGGAAAGCAGATCGAAGACTCCAGGCCCACTAAACCAGTACATGATGCAGTGAAATCTGCGGATAAGGGCAAGAGGGTCGAGAAAGAAGCTGAACTTGATGAAATACCAGAGAAATCCTACGTGGCACCACCTGCGTATGTACCCCCAATACCATATCCACAGCGCTTGGTAGGCCACAAGTTGGATCAGTAGTTCAGAAAATTCATTGAAGTGATCAAGAAGCTACAAATCAACATCCCATTTGTAGAAGAGCTTCAATAAATTTCATCATACGCTAAATTCTTGAAGGAGATCTTATCTAACAAAAGGCGTATAGACGACAGTGGGATAGTAGCACTCACGGAGGAATGCAGTGCCATCCTCCAACACAAGCTACCTCCTAAGCTGAAAGATCTCGGTAGCTTCACCATTCCATGCACTGTCAGGGAGATCGACATCGACAAGGCTTTGTGCGATCTGGGAGCCAGTGTAAGTCTCATGCCACACTCGGTCTATAAGCGCATGAACCTCGGAGAGCTCAAACTGACCAAGATGCTTTTCAGCTAGCAGACAGATCATTCTGATATCCTGTTGGCATCATTTAGAACATCCCTATCATGATAGGTAGTTTCTATATACCTGCTGATTTTGTAATGCTAGATATCGAGGAGGACGCACAAATCCCTATCATCTTTGGAAGACTCTTCTTAGCCACTGCAGGTGCTATGATCGATGTAAAGCAAGGGAAGCTTTCCTTACGAGTGGGAGAAGAGCAGATGGAGTTTAACTTGACTAACTCTTTGAACGTCCATCTTTTAAGGAATCCGTATGCAAGGTATACTTGATTGACGATCGAGCACAAGAAGAGGTCGAGATGAACAGCACTGCAGACCCTGTTTCGCGATATTTGACACATCCTTGCAGGAATATGAGTGCCATGGAAGAGCTATGTAATGCACCAAAGGAAGAGATTCCATGTAATTTACATGCAGATTCTTCGGAGAAAGATACGCTGACTCTTGAGCTGAACGAAATCCACCCAGGAGCATATGAGAATGAAGAGATCTATGAGGAGCGGATCAACAGGTGGGATGACAAGAAGATTCTCCCACATGATTTCTAGCCAGTGACCTCGTTCTGATGTATAAATCACGGTTGAAATTGTTTCCGGGCAAACTACGTTCACGTTGGTCCGGTCCATTTCAGGTACGACAGGTTTTCCCTAATGGAGCGGTGGAGATATGGAGTGACACAAAGGAGCACTCAAGACAAATGCTTAGTGACTTAAGTTGTACAACGCATCACAATCGATTGAGAAATGGTTCATAATCCCTCTTGCGGACCTCTTAGCGCAGTTATGTGATTTTATGAGGCGTCGCTCTAATGACGTTAAACAAGTGCTTGTTGGGAGGCAACCCAATGGAACATTTAGGATTTCCCGTTTTTCTTTTAAAAATAAGACCAAACAACAACCGAATGTCATATATGTGCTTTTCTCTAACCCTTTGGACAAAGGTCTTGTGGTGTTTGCTTTTTGTCTTTGCAGAAGCGACACACCGAGGACGGCGTTCAATTTAAGTCTGGGGGAGGTGCATCACATATACTTTTTTCGGTGATATTTTTTTCTTGAATTTGCATGTTTTTCTTTAGTTTTTAGAATAAATTTTGCATTAGGATAGAGATATGAATATGATATTTTCAATGAGTGAAATGAACACTGATCCTAGGATGTATGAAATGCATGACATGGCTATGAACTTTGGGGGAAATGTCTAGTCTATTTTCGCTCGATTTGAGTGTTACTTGAAGTTTGAAAGGATAGGACGGTTGGGTTTGTGACATTTTGATATCTCTCTATTAGATCAGCATACGAACACTCTGTTTTCATTGCTGACATGAGTGCATCATGCGTAAAAGAATAAGTTTCATTCGATGGTTTGGGACAAAGTGATGGATCGAGACTATCTCTCTACGTCCTAAGGGCACGCGCTGCGACACATCTGACTACTCCAGTGTGGCATCCAAAAGAGCCACATGAGTAAACCAATGAGGTAGTCTGGGTGTAAGTAGAGGTTAGATCTCTTTGACTTTGACGTCCAAGAAACCGAGTATGCTAGCTCAGAAACTTAAGTTCTTTTTATCGATTCATACTAAATCTAAAGTCTTGCTTGGTGGAGAGAGTCACATGTCATTTTCTTGATTTATTTCTTTGATATGCTTACTCATTGATGCCTTGATGACTCTAGGATGAAAGCACAACTAGTAATAGATCGGATTAGCTTGCGATTAATCAGGTGATCGCTTTTGCCATGTATCGAGGATGTCTTAGGTGAAAGGGGGGTTTGAGGTTTCATTCTCTCTGGTTACATTGCACGTTTAGGTTTTCTAAGGGACAAGCAAACATTCAAGTCTAGGGGATTTTGATTAGTGTTTATACTTCATAGCAATTGCATACGTTTTTATCATGTTTTAAGGACATTCTGATGTTTTGTATGCGATTGTGTGCATATTTCTATGATATATTCCTTGCAAGTACCTTTTGTGATTTAGACGCAGAAATGAAGAGTATATAGAGTAAAACATCACATATATCAATCTCGGTTGGAAGAGAGGCTAAACGGAACAAGATTCGATGAAGAAATTACTCGGTCAAACAATTGAGTCGGAGGAGAAGTGATGCATGGCCGAGCACATGTAGCAGCACGACCAGGCATCCCTAAAGACCAATGCACGGTCAAGCATATGCTGCAGCACGGCCAAGCTTCCAAGAGACTAATGTGTATGCCTAGGAACCGTGCATGATCCATAGGTTAACGCGGTTGGAATTTGTGGCGCAACAAGATGTGGTGCGTTTTGGTTAATACGTTCTGCCATCTGTTTATCTTCGCTCTGGTTGGCAAGTTTTGGTTCGATTACCTCCTCGGGCTCGCTTTCTAAGTCTGTGGTGTGTCGTGTATCGGTTGGTTTACACTAGCTTTCATTATTTTCTCAATCTCCTAAGCGTTTCATCGATTTCTGCATCGTAAACTAGATTAGTGCTTCCGACACTTCTCATGCTCTAGTGGGCTGCACAAGAAAAGACAAAAAGATCGTGTGAGCTCCGAAAGGTAAAAGAAATTGACTCAAGAAAAAGAAAAAAATACGAAAAACAAATAAGACTCTGGAAAGGACTAGTTCCTAATCCAAAAGTATCCTAACTCTAAAGCCATAACCAATTCTCCGGCAACGGCGCTAAAAACTTAATCTGGTTAATCTCAAGTAATAATTACCTAGACTATTGCTTACACAAGAATATGGATCGTGTAGTACCAGGTTCGAATACTAGGGAATCAATCCAACTATAAAGCTAGTTAACTAATTAATAAGACGTGTAAAATCAATAATTGATTGGAATGTGAATAAACATAAACTAACTAATTAACGAATTAAATTCAATTAACTAAACACCACATGTTTTGAAAGATGCACGATAATACAGTGAAGTTCTAACAAGATCATTGGTCTTAGATATTATCATGAGTTCATGGAATTTAAGCTCTAATATTGGAACTGATTGGCGTAGACTTGTCCACTACCTAGCGTGCATACTACCAATCATCCGACTGTGTAATCTCACCCACTAGACGCATTAAGACCGCTATCCTAATCCCTAGATCCAATTGATCGACCTTGTGTTGATTTTAAATCAATTGAGATTCTAAATCATGGCTAAGTTCCAAAGTCTAATCCGCTGGCGTAGATTCATTAGACTTCTACAATCATTCATTCAAGTTGGGAGCAAGAACGAAAGCATTAAGAATAGCCAATCATTTTGAAAACGATCAAGTACCATAATCATTCATTCAGGTTGTGTACAAGAATAAAAGCATTAAGAACCACCAAGCATTAAGCACAAGACTTCATTACATATCGGCAAAGCTCTCTAGCCTGTGGCTATGGATCTACTCGGACATGGACTTAGAAAACAAAACGCAAAATAAATGTATATTCAACATAGATAAAGAACGAGATTCCTTCCTATTCTAATACCGATGTCTTCAATAACTCCTCCGTGTGTCGAGTTTGTCGCCCCGTCTCTACACGTTATCAGCCACCACTACTGAGGATACCAATCTAGAGGTGCATGTAATAGAGTATTTTAACCTATAGCGGTAATACAGACAATCTAGAATTGAAAGAGTTTTGAACAACTAATACATGTTTATTCTACTTTATAAACCGTATATCTTTTAAAGAAGCTCAATTATCTACGACGAATCTGTATCCTCATGATTTAACTGGAGTTCAAAACCGGCGCCAAGATGATACACATGGCAATGACCACATCTTCCATGTGCTTAAAAAAATTGGTGACATCAACATCACCTGCAAACCATGCTTATCTAACAAGTTTGTCAGTCGTTATTAATAATTACCTATACAAAACGTTTTTAATAAACCTATGTGATCTTGCCTAATCACTACAGAGACACAGCAAGTTATCAACAGATGGATCTATTGATCCGTCCATTAATACGATTTCTAATGGATTGCAACGAATGCCCAAAAATGATCAACGGTCATAGATCAGTTGCAATCCCTTGCATTTATCAATGGATGAGCAACGGATACCATCCATTGCATTATCCATCAAAACACCGTTGAAAACCAACATTTTTTTCCGACGGATGTCTCTTGCCAAATGCAACGAAATTCCGTTGGTCTTATCAACGGATTCCTGTTGAAAAATTAGAATTTCGAGGTTGCCGTTGGAATATTTCAACGGATGAGCAACAGATACCATCCGTTGCATTTATCCATTGAAACACCGTTGAAAAACACAATGTTTTTCTGACGAATGTCCGACGCCAAGTGCAACAAAATTTCGTTGGTCCTATCAATGGATGCATGTTGAAAAGTTAGAATTTTGAGGTTTCCGTTGGAATATTTCAATGTTGTGTTTCAACGGGCATCCGTTATTTATTGATCGAAATCGAGACTTCCACAAGTCATCAACACCAAAATATATTTTTTAACAATGTCGTCTTCTTCAACTAAAGATATATATAAATTGAGAGAGTGGATGTATAGAAGAAACGATCATGTAACCGAGGAAGTTATTTAATAATACTTATACGGATTCGATCAGTTCATGAGTTTTGCGTCGATGCAACCTTTGTCTAAAGAACGCAGACAATGTTATGTCCCTACAAAAAAAAGGCAAAAACATGAAGTATTGAAGTCAAGAAATTGTTTGCAAACATCTTTTCAAGGTGGGTTTCGTTGATAATTATGAAATTTGGTTATTTCACGGTACAAATTGAGGCATTGTGCAAGAAGCACAAGAAATCGAAAGAAATGAAGAAGTTGTTTATGAATCATCGACGACCAATCCATATGTGAAAATGGTGTCAGATGTTTTTCTTAGAGTTGTTGAGCCGCATGAAGTGATGTCGAACAATGAGGCATGACGATTTTTCAACCTATTGGATTCGGCGAAACAACCTATATATGAAGGTTGTCATGAAGGTCAGTCTCGTTTATCTTTGTCCTCAAGATTGATGAGTATAAAAACATACTACAATGTTGCTGAAAATTGCATGGATTCATTTTGCAAAGAAAATAATCAAACTCTCGAGACATATTACGAAACAAAGAATTTTTTAAAACATTTGGGAATGCCACATGAGAAAATTGATGTTTTTAGAAATAACTGCATATTGTTTTGAGGAAATAATAAAGAATTGTTGGAATGTAAATTTTACGCTGCAAGCAGATTTCGTCCAAAAAAACAATCTTCATGTAAATATGTACCTGATAACACGTAATCCGTTGTAGTTTTTATATCATTCTTAGGTTTAGTTTTGAGTAGATTACTTAGATTTCATACATTTATCAAGTTTATTCGAGGACTTCATCTACATTTCGTGTTTTGCATAGGAAACGAAGACATGAGGAAAAACACGAGAGATTATGGCAATTTAACCCCGAAAACGTAGTTGAATGACAAGGTTCAACTTGTGCAAAGCCATGGATTCAAGTGAACATTCAAACACCGAGC
>CM071874.1:25576960-25594708 GCA_036759665.1 Gynandropsis gynandra
GCAGATTCTTGCGAAGAGATAAGTGAGGAGCATTGGAGATCAAGCACCACCACTTCGGTTTTGTTTGGTTTTTATGTTCCTTAGACTTTCTACTATGTTTATGTTTCTTTACAGACGCATGAGCGAGTAGTTTGTTTGTTCTAGGAGAAGGGATTAGCCCTTGGCTATCCCGAGACCGCTTTTGATCTATTTTGAATGCATCTTCTCGTTTTAGTTCATCTATTCTTTATCTGAGTGCTTTAATTTACTTGTGTTTGCGCTGATCACGTAGATGCATGTGTTAGGGATTAGGAGAAGGACCGAAAGGAGAATTCTAGTCTTGGAAGATCAGGTTTAGAACAACCGAGGTTAGGCC
The DNA here is from genome assembly GCA_036759665.1 of Gynandropsis gynandra. Taxonomy (NCBI): domain Eukaryota; kingdom Viridiplantae; phylum Streptophyta; class Magnoliopsida; order Brassicales; family Cleomaceae; genus Gynandropsis; species Gynandropsis gynandra. The sequence goes on from CM071874.1 coordinate 25,577,316, forward strand.
ACGAAAGTAGGGTAACGACGGTTGAGGGTGAACGGGCGAATCACAGAGTTTATGGGTTTAGTTCAAGGTGTCAGCCACGAAAGTAGGGGGCAGCTTGTCTAGATCACGTGTCTATGCCTTGAGAGAGGGTAGATATCATGTTAGGATCGTCTGCCTTAGATAGCTTTAACAGGGATTGCATGATAGGTAGGTTGATCGTTGGTTTCGGTAGTCTTGTGGTGAAACCGGTTTCCTAGGACGCTTGTCTTATCGTTAGAACCCAAGTAGTTTAGTTATTTTCAGTATTTCATTCCTTATCCACATTCTTTCGTTAGCAAGTTTGATTCGTAGTTCGGGTTTAGGTAGTGTTGCGTAGTCTCTGTGGGATCGACACCTAAAATACTACACACGTGCCGTGCACTTGCGGGTAGATTAGGTTATTTTATTTAACTCTGATACGCATCACAAGACTACCGAAACAACCAATCAATCTATCTATCATGCAATCCCAATTAAAGCTATATAAGGCAGACGATCCTAATATGATATCTACCCTCTCTCGAGGCATAGACACGTGATCTAGACAAGCTGCCCCCTACTTTCGTGGCTGACACCATGAACTAAACCCATAAACTCTGTGATTCGCCCGTTCACCCTCAACCGTTGCTACCCTACTTTCGTGGCCTAACCTCGGTTGTTCTAAACCTGACCTTCCAAGACTAGAATTCTCCTTTCAGTCCTTCTCCTAACCCCTAACACATGCATCTACGTGATCAGCACAAACACAAGTAGATTTAAGCACTCAAACAGAGAATAGATAAACTAAAACGGGAAGATGCAATCAAAATAGATCAAAAGCGGTCTCGGAATAGCCAAGGGCTAATCCCTTCTCCTAAAACAAACAAACTACTCGCTCATGCGTCTGCAAAGAAACATAAACATAGTAGAGAGTCTAAGGAACATAAAAACCAAAAAAAACCGAAGTGGTGGTGCTTGATCTCCAATGCTCCTCGCTTATCTCCCCGCAAGAATCTACTCTATCTTTCGCGGAATTGTTCTCCTCTGTAAGCTTTCGTAATCGAGCTTCCTTTATTTTAAGTTAATTTTACTTAACTTAGCTTGTAACTCGGGTCGCGACCCGCTCGGGCGCTGAATGTGCCCGCTCGGGTGCAGCTAGGTCAGATCGCGCAGGTCATGGTCTGTAAGGGATGCCCGGTCGGGCATGATGTCCGCCCGCTCGGGTGTAAGGCATCTGGTCGGGCATTTCCTTGCCCGAGTCGTGCGTGAATGCGCACCAAAATTCGCCGTAGCCTGTGCCCGATCGTGCATGAATTGTGCCCGATCGGGTGGTGGCTCCTCTTGCTAAATCTCGTCCCGTTTGTCCCGTGATGATCCTCGAAGTTGTTCCTTAGCTCCGTGCGTGTCCTTTAGCTCCGAAATGATCCAAATACGCGTAAAAACTTGTAAGAACATAAAAACACGAAAACAAGTAAAACGGAAACGGAATCATACGTAAAGCAACACATATATATCAAAAATATCCTTTAAATGGTGCAAGAAATACGTATGAAAACGAGATGATCACTTATGACATGAGTACATAGCAAAAGTTCACATTGAAAGCGGTCTTGTTGTGGACAATTAGCGACTTTTGTGCTTATGGAATGTTATTTGGATGTATCACGCATGGGAGATTGGCATGGCCATATTGTATGGAGGATATAGATTAATTTCTACTAGTACATGTGAAGAAACAAAGTTGGATTGATTGTCATAGAAGATTTATTCTCTGTGGAGATCATAAGCTTAGAAAACCAAAAAGCCAAGGTGAATGGCATAACTGGAATAAATGTAATATTTTTTTGGGAACTACCATATTGGAAATCACTGATATTGCGTCATAAATTGGATCTTATGCATATCAAGAAATTTTTCGATAACATCATTAACATTGTTTTGAATGTGATAGGGAAAACTAAGGATAATATGCAATCAAGAAAAGATTTGAAGACAATATGTCGAAGACCTGAGTTAGAGTACGAGATGGAAGGGTACCTATCACAATATTCAGATTGACAAGGCCAGCAAAAACTAGGGGTGGGCGTTTCGGGTTTCGGGACGGGTTCCTCGGGTTCGGGTTGGGTTCGGGTTCCTTGTGTTCTAAAAAGTTGAACCCAAAAAAACCCATTTGGTTTACAAGACGGGTTCCTCGGGTTTCGGGTTGGGTTCGGGTTGTTCGGGTTTTGAAACATTAAACCCAAAAAAACCGAATTGTATTTGGGTTCTTTCGGGTTCTCGGGTTCTTTGGGTTTTTTGAGTTATTTAAGTACGGGTAATTCGGATTTTAAACGGGTAACTCGGGTTTTAAACGGGTAATTCGGGTTTAAATGGGTTATTCGGGTTTAAGCGGGTAATTCAGGTTCCAAATTTAACATACAAAAAATTAGGTTAGAAGGATTAGGGTTTTTTTTCGGGTTCCTCGGATTCTCCCAAACCCAACCCGAACCGACCCGAACCCATATGGGTTTTCTACAAAACCCGTTTATCTCATGGGTTGGTTTTCGGGTTGGGTCGCTCCGGGTCGGTCCGGGTAACCCGAAACGCCCACCCCTAGCGAAAACCACATTATTAAGTTGGTTAAAAGAAGACATTAAATTTTCATATGGATATGCATCGAACATTGATCGGTGTGTGGATATTGTTGATTCGAGGCTGATCGAGTTGAAAATTCATGATTATCACGTTTTCATGCAGTGACTCATTTCAATTACATTTGCTAAGTTCTTACCACAAAACGTTCACGATGTGCTATGCAGAATTAGCATATTTTCAAAGATATATGTTTAACAAGTTTAAAAAGTGATGATTTGGAATTATCAAAAAATGATATCTCTTAAGTATTATGCTCATTGGAAAAGTTTTTTCGTCTTCCTTCTTCGATGTCATGGAACATTTGTCAATGCATTTACCAAATAAGGCAATACTCGGTAGGCCAGTTCAATTCAGATGGATGTATCATTTTGAAAGTTTTTTCTTTAATCTAAAGAAAAAACCAAAAAACAAAGCAGCGGTTGAAGGATCTATTGTTAAATAGTACTTGTTGGAAGAAATCACATATCTCAGCACATTTTATTTCGAGTCGCATATTCCGACGAAAAAAAAGACACTAAGCAGAAGATCACACAAACTATCTATATCAATATAATCCTCAACTTGGAAAAATTCATGAGATCTTTACACTGATTGGACGTACAGGAGGGAAATCCAAATAATATTGCCTAACACCAAAGGATTAATCACGTCCACACATATATATTACTAAATTGTCAAGAGCTATTACCTTTCCAAAGGTACAAAACAATGAAAATAGATCTTTTAAACATAATATATATATATATATATATATATTTAAAATATATATGTGTGTTAACGTACTTTCATTGCAGGATATTTGATGAGGAAGTAATGGGTATATACCCTCATCTAAATGCATATGAACTCACGAAAATGACAGTTCAACATTATGCCTCGTGGTTGAGAGATTACGTAAGTACACGTATATTTGTACGTTATATATGTATATATATATATACATAAACAAAAGGTTATGTTATAAAGTATTCATTTGTTTTTATGTTATATAGGTCAAAGGTTCTGATAAGAGACATCCTATCTGGTTAAAAGATTTGGCTAATGGTCCTGCAAGAAATGTTTTATAATGGCCAATTTTGTTTACTCGTGGATACACATTCCACACTTATGGACACGGAAACATCGAAGCACGTACAATTACGGTGTTTGTGTTAATAGTCAAATAGAGGGTGATAACCTCGATTGTTTGAGTAGGATACGAGGTGTCAAGGTTTTTTCCTTGACAGGCCAAAGGGCACTCTTCAAGAAGTCGTCAGTTGACGGTGGATGACGATGGATGATGGTGGAGGATGGCCTAAGGGCACTCTTCAAGATTCGTCCGGCGAAGGTGGAGAATGGAGGTTGATGGATGAAGTCGAGGTGTTTGCGGTGGAGTGATATACACCACAAGAGGTGTGAAAGCCTCTTGATGCACTCGGATAATGGCTTCAATTGTTCCCAGAATAACTTGAAGTCACTGTGTTATTGGCACTGCTCCAAAATACGAAAAGAGTTTATTACTTCAAATTTCAATGTGTCTCAAAAATGAAATGGAGTCCTTTAAATTATGGAGGCTCCATGTTACAATAAGGAAAATGCATAAATGCTAGATAACGGATTGATCTACTAGCTGTTGGGAATATTTTATGGTCCTTGGGAATCTTCGGAACGGGAAAGATGTTGATACAGTGGGATAAGATCGGCTCGGAAGATTTTCTAGTCGTTGGAAAGGATTTTCTGTCCGTTAGAAAGGATAAGGAAAGATCTTTATCTTACGCCTTTCCTTATCTGTATTGCTCGAGCCTATCGGTTCATAGGTGGGGGGATTGGGGCTCGTTCCAATGTAAAAGATGGATGAGACGCTTGTTTGAGTTGGGCCCGAATCCTCTTTTGGTTAATAGTTTCCCATGCCTCCATCACAATCTCCAATGCCTTGTGACTTCACTTCCCTTACCCTCCATCGGAGCTTCACGTCGAGAACGTCGTTCAATTCAAGTCTGGGGGTGCAGCTACGTTTGTCAGGTGATTTCGTTTCATTTTCTTTCATTTTCTCTTTGATTTTGTAGTTTTTAGTTTGTTGTTGCTTTCGTGAGTCAGAGTCGTCCCAAGCACTTGTCCGGTGCCACGTTTTGAGATGAACCCTGAACCTAGGATACTTAAGAAGTTGGCCTTTTCCGTGAGATTTTGCATGTTTGAGCTAGGTTTATCTAAGCGTTAGAGCTTATTAGTCGGCCGAAAAACAATAGGTCGTAGTTCTTTGAGAATCCTACTGTTGCTTGTGAGAGGTTTAGACGAGGTTGCTAGGCTAGTTTATCGTTTATTCTCTCTATCCAGATGGTCATACTTCGTATAGACGATGCTTTACTTGTTTTTTGATGAGAATTATTAGATCGTTGAAACCGAGCTTATTTTGCAGATTAAGAGCGCACACTAACACTACGCTGTCGATAGAAATAATGCCTAAAAGCATGATCTAAAATCAATATGAGTGCATCGACCTTGATACTCTTTCGATGGTTCGCGTCTAAGTGGTGGGTGGCGATCATCTTTTTACGTCCTAAGGGCATGGCACAACAAAAACGCCGCCTACTCCACTGCACTCTTGAACGAGATGCATCAGTATACCGTCATCGGTAGTCTGGGTCTAAGTAGAGGCTGGATCCCTTCAAATCCGACGTTCTAGAAGCCTAGTGTGTATGCATAACGAAAAAAAAAGAAAAAAAACAACAAAAAAGGGAGAAAAGAAAAAAAAGAAGACATAAAAACAAAAGAAAAGAAAAAAAAGAAAGAAAGAAACTCGGAAAAGAAACAAGTATCCTCGATTTTTCTAGGTTTAGCATTTGTGTGAAGTCTTGTATCGTGGAGAGAGTTACGATGACTTGTTTAGTTTGCCTTCCATTTACTTTCTTGTGGGTAGCCTTGGTGAACCTAGGATGATGACTGAAAATTTAATTAGGCCGAATTTGCTCTCGACTTGCTAGTTGATCGGTTAGGTTCGCTTTAGCGGTATTTCTAGGAGAAAGGGGAATTCACGGATTTGTATACCCCACGTGTTCCACGTTTATGTTTGCTTAGGGACAAGCAAACATTCAAGTCTGGGGGATTTTGATCGTTTCATTTTCATACGTATTTCTTGCACGATTTTTTAGAGATGTTTACGATATAAATGTGATGTTTACGTATGATTTTGTATCCGTTTTACTCGTTTTTGTGTTTTCGTGTTCTTATAGGTTTTAATGTGTATTCGGTTCATTTGGAGCTAAAGGACGTACACGAGACAAAGTACCAACATCGAGGATCATCACGGAACAAACAAGACGAGAATCGGCAAGGAACAAGCTCAGCCCGCGCGAGGCATTCCCTAGCCCGCGCGGGGCCTTTAGTTCGGCAATTGGTCCAGCAAATTGAGCACGGGTCGGGCAAGCTATCAGCATGCACGGGCAAAACTAGGGACACTCAGCCCGCGGGGGTCACTCCTTAGCCCACGCAGGGAGGTCTTATTTTCAACGCAATCATGCACACCGCGCCCGCGCGGGGCACAAACTCAGCCCGCGCGGGTCGCGTCCGTCACCTGCAAACACCTGATAAGTTAATTTATCTAAACACGAAAAGGAACTTGTTGGTGACTTATACAAAAAGGAAAATGACTTTAGAGAAGAGGAATAAGAGATATTTTGCTGGAGGAAGGAATGGAAACGTTGCCCAATTTAATCAAGAATGGAAAATACATGAAAAGGCAAAAACGGTGGCTGCTGCAACAAAAGGAAAAGAACTGAACGGCCAAAAGGAAAAATGAGGAGAAAATGAAAGAAAAGAAGAAGGGAAAGGAAGAACAGGAGCTAGGGGTCGAGGAGTTCAGCTAGAGAGTGAGTTTTCAGTTTTGAATCGAAGAGAGAGAGTAGAGAGAGAATCGAAGAAGAAGGAGACTTTTGCGAAGGAGACATTCAAGGAGCATTGGAGATCAATTCAAGACTTCTTTTTCCTTTGGTTTTCATGTTCTTTAGACTTTCTACTTCAATTATTTTGTTTGCCTTTGAACGCATGAGCGAGTAGTTTGTTTTGTTCTAGGAGAAGGGATTAGCCCATGGCTATCCCGGAACCACTTTGATTTATCTTTGAATGCAATTTCCTGTTTTCGTTTATCTATTCTTTGTTTGAGAGCTTGAATGACTTATATTTAAGAAGGCCAAGTAGATGCATGTGTTAGGGATTAGGAGAAGGACCAAAAGGAGAATTCTAGTCCTAGAAGATCAGGTTTAGAACAACTGAGGTTAGGTCACGAAAGTAGGGTAGCAGCGGTTGAGGGTGAGACGGATGAATCATAGAACTTATGGGTTTAGCTTAAGGTGTCAGCCTCGAAAGTAGGGGATAACTTGACTAGATCACGTGTCTATGCCTTGAGAGAGGGTAGATATCATATTAGGATCGTCTGTCTTAGATAACTTGATCGGGATTGCATGATTAGTGATGTGGTTGATCTCAAGTAATAATTTACCTAGACTAACGCTTCCGCAAGAATACGGATCATATAGTACCAGGGTTAAACACGAGGAATCGATGCAACTCTAAAGCTAGTAAACTAATGAATAAGACGTGTGAAATCAATAAGTGAAGGGAATGCGAATGAAACTAAACTAATTAACGAGATAAACTCAATGACTAGATACCAGAGGTGTCGAGAGATGCATGATGATGCAACGAAGTTCTAACAAGATCATGGTCTCAGATATTATCACGAGTTCAGGGAATTCAAGCTCTAATATAGGAACTGACTGGCGTAGATTTGTCCACTATCTAGCATGCGTATACCAATCTCCCAATTGTGTATCTCACCTACTAGATGCATTAAGACTGCTATCCTAATCCCTAGATTCAATCGATCGACCTGGCATAGATTCTAAACCGATTAAATCCTAATCATGGCTAAGTTCCAAAGTCTAATCCCCTGGCGTAGATTCATTAAACTTCTATGATCATTCATTCGAGTGACGTACAGTAACGAAAGCATTAAGAACAACCAATCAATCTGAAAACGATCAAATACCAAAATCATTCATTCAAGTGGCGTTCAAGAACAAAAGCATTAAGAATCACCAAGCATTAAGAACAAGACTTCGTTACATACCGGCCAAGCTCTCTAACCTATGGCAATGGACCTACTAGAACATGAACTCAGCAAAAGAAACACAAAAGATAACTATATTCAACATGGATAAAGAATGAGATCCCTCCCTATTCTATTACCGACGTCTTCAATAACTCCTCTACGCTCCGGCTTCCTCGCTCCATCCTTCGCCCTTGTGTGTGTGTGCTGCTCTCTTCTACTCTCTCTTCGTGTGTTTTTCTTTCTCTCTTGGTTTCCCTCCCCCCTTTTCGTCCCTAAAGCTCTCTCCCCTTTAGTACAGCAGCCACCTCTCGTTTTTGCCTTTTCTTGAGTTTTCCAAATCTTGATTAAGTTGGCCACGTTTCCATTACTTTCTCCCGCGAAATATGACTTATTCCTCTTCTCTAAAGGTGTTTTCCTTATTGTATAAGTCCCCCACGAACTCCCACTTGTTTTAAGTCAAATTAACTTATTTGGAGTTGCAGGTGACGGACACGACCCGCTCGGGCAAGGCAAGTGACTCGCTCGGGTACGGCGTGGAAGATCGTGCAAGAACGCGATGAAAAAAGGCAGCCCGCTCGGGCTGAGGTGGTGCCCGCTAGGGCTGGCATGCTGCCCGCTCGGGCTGAGGCCCCGAGCGTGGTTTTTCTTTCCCGACTCGTGCAAAACTTGCTGGACAAAATCGCCGTAACATTTGCCCGCTCGGGCTAGGGATGTACCCGCGCGGCTAGTGGCTTTTCCTTGCCGATTCTCATCCCGTTTGTCCCGTGATGATCCTCGATGTTTGTACTTTATCTTGGCACGTCCTTTAGCTCCAAAATGACTGAAAACGGGATGATAATGATGCTTAATGCTTGATAGATGAAAATACTAGAACAAAATAGACGTTATCAATTAGATAGGTTGATTGTTGGTTTCGATAGTTTTATGGTGAAACCGGATTCCTAAAACGCTTGTCTCATTGTTAAGAACTCGTTTGTTTATTTGTTTTTAGTATTTCATTCTCAAATCTCATAGTCGTTCGTTGCAAGTTTGATTCATAGTTTGAGTTTAGGTTGTGTTGCGTAGTCCCTGTGGGATCGACACCTAAAGTACTACACACGTGCCGTGCACTTTCGGGTAGTTTAGGTTATTTATTTAACTTTGAATACGCATCAGTAGCTCCTCGTTTGTGTGACCCTCCTTTGGTTTCGCTTCAAGTTCTATGTCCTCGTCAAAAAGTTCCGACAATTTTAGACTCGTAGCATTTGAACTAGAAATCAAAAAGTCGCAATCAAACAAATAAAAGACAAATGGCTAACAACGTTGAGAACATGGTTCTAGAGTAAGATACTTAAGGAGCATATATCGCTCCTAATCACAACCCAATTCATGTCTTGTATTCGACGATTGCATATTGATCGTAACTGATTTAAGCTTCAACCATCATTTTGGAAGTTGTTGAATCAAATCGCATTTCATGGAAGACCAAATGAAGATTTTGACATTCACTTGACAAGGTTCAAGATGCTATGCAACTAACTCAAGCAAGTCTAAGGAGTGACAAATGAGGTTCTCATGCTATTTCCATTCCATTTATTCTTGTGGAACAAGGCAGGAATAGCTCTACACATAGGCGTCAAATTCCATCTACATATGGAATTAACTTGAAGAGAGGTTCATGATGAGGTTTTTCCCGTCCCACAAGACACAAACATCAAAGAACAAGATCTTCTTTGCTCAGAAGTACGGTAAGACGTTGTTTAAGACAACAAAGATTCAAGAGTTATCAACGAGTATGCACACATTATTGGATAGATCATGAGTACCTCATTTCCACCTTCATTAAGGGGCTTCCAGATGACATCAACCATATGTGAGGTATTGCTTCATGATCTTCACTTCACTCAACTCGAGGATCAAATTGAAAATATGGCTAATGAAAGGAATGCTCTAAGTGGCTACATTAGGATAGTTCCAACAAAGGACCCTGCGAATGAGGTCACAACACTCAGAGCCTCACAGAGAAAACTATGTATCAAACAACACCTATTTGAATACATATAATATGGGTTATAGAAATCATCCGAACTACTCTTACAACAACACTACCTTCTCCTAGAACAACAACACCACCACGCAGAACCCATCGAATGAGAACTTTTAACACCATATCTTTCTAAAACAACCTCAGGGTGGAAACTATAAAAAAAATAGACCGCCAATCCAAATGTGGTCTTCTAATAAATGGAAGCTCCAATGGCGTCCTAATACCATGAATATGATAACCAAATAAAATCTATGATCTCTCAATTGTTTATAGGATCAAAAGGCACATAATACGAAGCTATGAGGGATGAAGGCTGAACAAGAGAATTTCAAGTAAATGATAGGACCACATATGAAGGGACCTTCTAGACCAGAAGGAACACTCCCAAGGAATTTTGATCAGAATCTCCAAGAGCATTACAACACCATAGTATTAAGAAGAAAAAGATTTTAGAAGAGTTTATTTTTCATCAAATCAAGAGGGGACAATTATAAGAACCAGGTCGTGGTTTCACTATAGATCATACAAGGGCCAATCACGATATCTAGAGCGAAAGAGCTTAGGAATACACATACTCAAATGGATGTGGAAGGACAACCAATGGGTGGACAATGACGTCAGTAGGAGTTGAGTCAAGACTATAAGGTTCACCTAGAAGGATCGAGAAGAGTAAGAATCTAAAGTTGGTTGGCCCGAGTAGAGATTCGCTTGATCCTATCAAACTCTCTAGACAGATGGAGGCCGGTTTGCTCAGTCCAAGGAGAGATTCGCTTGAACGAGCAAATTTTGTGGACTAATGGAGCATGCGGAGGAATGGCTCGCTTAACCTGACCATGGCAAGACTTGACCGAGCGTGGGAGGACTCAACAGAGTTAGGTAATGCTCGGTCAAACAGACTTATGATTTAAGACTTATGTGGTGCTCGACCAAATAGTTCCAACACTTGACCGAGCATTTATGTCGGGTTTAATTAAATTTTTATATTTTATTCTATTTCTACTATTAGTTGGTCCTTATAAATAGATAACTAATTGTATGACATTTTACTTGTTTTGATTAATGGACATTGTTTTTTTTTCTTACTAATCCTAGAGATTTAGCTACCAAACTAATGGAGAGATTTTGAGTTGTTCTTCGACTTATCAACTCTAGGTCACAAGTGTTGTGGTGATTTTTAGTTGAGTTTGAGGTTTTCTAGTGGAGTTGTAGTTGGGTTTAAGGTAAAAGCATAAGCGAGTGAATAAGAATATTTAACTGAAACACCTTTCTTTGGTAAAACCATAAAATCAAGCAAGGATACAAGAAAATAGAAAAAGTTTATAGGAGAGAAATAGAAAGAGTCCTTAGATAGAAACAGAAGTAATTTAGATTTGAAAATTTAACTTAGTGTTGAAAATTTAACACATGTGTAATCAATATTTAGTTTTAATTTATCAGGAATTAACTTCAAGTCATTCTTGAGTTTTAAACTAAATCAAAGAGAAGAAGTCGAGGAAAGCATAGGTAAGTGAATAAGAAAATTTAAGTGAAATATTTTTCTTAGAGATTATTAGCTTCGTTCATCTTCTTTTTTTAATCCTTTTTGTCTTTAACTTTCTGATGTCTAATTCTGGGACCCATCACGATGAACCGTCGTACGGTGAGGGAACCAGGTGTTGATGGACGAATTCAGGCCCATGGGGTAAGATTTCACAACTGCCAACCAATGACTTGGTTGGATGGAAGAAGAAGCACATGGGGTTCATCTAGAACAACCACGGAGGGAACCAAACGTGGCTCATAATCAATACCCCAAATATATGTATGAGTACGAGTATTTTAAGGTCCTAGACATAGATTATGGTCATCCATAAAGGTCCCACCAATGAGCATGGAAAAGAATCTAAGATGACATTAGTAGCATTAACATGGAAATTCCTATTTTCATTGACCGAAGAATATGGAAGCCTACTTGGAGTGAGAATGGAGACGAAGATGTTTCTTTTTCATCACTACTCCGAGTTGAAGAAGGTGAAATTGGCATCAGTAAGATTCAACGACTACACACTAGTATGGTGGGATCCACTCATGCTTTCTAGAAGGTGTAATGAAGAGCATGTCATTTGCACTTGGAATGCGATACATACCATTATGAGACATCGATTTATACCTTATAAGTATCATCGAGAGGTCAGCCATCATTTAAGGTGATTGGTACAGAGTACTAGGAGCGTGGCAGATTACTACAAGTAGATAGATTTTCTAATGATACACGCCAATATAGATGAGGATCGCGAGACCACCATTGATAATATTATTGGTGGTCTTAATCCCAATAAACAAGACCGCATCCAATACATGGTTATGGAAGATCTTCGTCACTTGTCCACTGAGATCGAGAAGCACCTCAAACAAAGAGGAAAGGCAACTCATGAGCAAGAGAGGTTATACACTAGCAACAAGATCGAACCAAAACCCGAGGTGTCAAAACCAAAAATGCAAGGTACCCATGGAATTCTCAATGCGTAATCAGGACATTACATGCTTTAAATGCCAAGGTCACGGAAATTACACTAAGGATTGTTTGGACAAGAGGACTGAGGTAGTACGCGCAGATGAAGGTTATGAGACACCTTTAGATGAATATGTGGAACCTAGGGTTGCGGAGTTGTATGAAGCTGCTACAAAATATAAGGGCGCATATGGTAAATGTGTTTTTGTGCGGCTAGTCCTTAACCTACATATTGTAGAGAATGCGACAAATCATCAGGAAAACATCTTCTACACACGGGAACTCATTAATGAGAAGGTTGTAGCATCATCATAGATTGTTGGAGTTGCATGAATATGGCAAGTCGCTTGTTGAGAAGTTAAAGCTTATAACCCTAAGCATCCAAATTCCTATAAGTTTTAGTGGCTGAAAATAGCAGGAAAACCAAGGTACATCCTCAAGTAAACATAAGTATTGAAAAGTACAAAGATTATGTTCTATAATATGATGTTGTACCGATGCAAGCTAGCCATGTATTATCGGGAAAGACGTGGCAATTTGATACCCAAGCTCAAATAAACGTTTAATTTCAAGAGAAGCAAGTCTGGTTAGCAATCCTCACACCTAAGGAAACCTACAAAGACTAATTGCGTCTATGAAAGGATGAGTGACGTGAGAGAATAAGTGATCTTGAGGTAGATAACAAAATTAGTGAGGTATTAAGAAAAACCAAGGAAAAGGTCTGTGAGAGTAAAACCCTTGAGCAAGAATTTGCTTTCAATGAGAGCGAGGGAAACAAGAATAACATTCTTGATACGTCAACCAGTGAATATGCTCGCACACAAAGAGGCGATACTTCCTAACAATCTAATTCCTTGTTTTTCTAGTGTTGATCTTAAGTTATTACAGGGTTCCAAACATGCATTTCTAAAGAAATAACCACAAGATTAAAGGCTAGATGTGAAAGCAGCAATGCCGCCTTGCGACCAGTGGATGAACCAAAGGCTCAAATACACCATATATTCCCCGATAACCACATTACAGGTACCATTTTTCATAATACTGAATTGGTTCATTTTGATGCAGTTGAAGGACTAAATTTGAGGTAAAATCCTTTTAAAGGAGGAGGGGATGATGAGAACCAGGTCGTGGTTCCACCACGAATCAAATAAGGTCTGATCATTAAGGCTAGAGTGAAGGAGCTGAGAAATGTGTGCACTCAAATTAATGTAGAAGGACAACTAATGGATTGACGAAGACGTCAAGAGGAGCTGAGTCAAGACTACAACGTTCACCAACAAGGAGAAAAGACTGAGAGGAGCAAGAAGCTGGAGGATTTGAAAGTGCTCGGCCCAATTGGAGATTCATTCGACCCAAATAGGGATTTGCTCGACCCGAGCGAACTCTCTAGAAAAATGGAGCATGCAGAGGAATGGCCCCTCAACCCGAGCATGGGAGGTGGCGCGATTTTCACTGGAACGACACTCTAGAACGAAGGTGGGAAGAATAATCCTTGCTGCAGCCGAGTCGGAAGACTCCTTACACAAGGCGTGTGGGGTGAATGGTCACACGAGAGTTGCGGAAATGCTCTCGATTTACCGACACATCTTCGAGATATTACACACCTACAAAGAATGAACGATTCGTTGGATATTACTCACCAATGGTTTGCTGGATATTACACACCAACAAGAATAATTATCAAAGAGAATCTCAAGATTAAAATTCAAAATTCAAAAGTTGATAGTTCATCTTCTACACCCCCCCCCCCCGAGCGGGGCGGCACACGGGAAGAGAAAAAGATGATAGTTAATGTTCTTCACCCCCATGGTCGGCCATAAGTAGTCAAAGAAAGCCATGCAAGGCTTTAATGAACAATAAATTCTAGAAGCCATGCAAGGCTTGAATTAAATAACCTAAAATATCCAAATTCAAAAATAAAACATATAATTGAAAGATAGGGTCTTCGATATGTGTACTCGTCTTGAAGTCTCGGATCAACAATTAGGTCGCGGAAGTGAGTCGTGGCCTCGTTAAAAACTCATCGTTGGAAAACCCCGTGGGACAAAACCAATGGAGGAAAAAGAGTACATGCGAAACACTTATTCTAATTGTCGATTGTTGCGAGTTGTGCTTCGGCTCAAAGTATGATACGGATGTTGGAACTCTCTTGAAGACTCGAGTACTCGTCTTGAACTTGGACGGCCGTGAGAATCCCGATGATCGCTTCCTTGAGCTTCTTAGCTTTAGCTCGGGTCATGGGACCTGCTGGTAGGGTCAAGGCTTCCTCCTCTCTAGCCCTAGCACGGGTCACGGGGCCAACGTCCTTCTTTCGGGTTGCATCCACCTTTCGTCCCTTCAGTTCAGCTCAGGTTGCTTCTTCTACGGTGCGGGTCGCATCCCTTGCATCGCAGGTCGCGTCCTCGGTAACACAAGTCACGTCCTCCTTAGCAATGCAGGTTGCGTCCTCCTCAGCAATGCAGGTTGCGTCCCCCTCAATAATACAGGTCACATCCTCTTCATTGGCCACGGCTCGGGTTGCGCCCTCGACGTTGTCCAGGATCATATCAGGAGGACTCAACCGAGCATGGACGGACTTGACTGAGATAGGCAATGCGCTGAGTTTGAGGTTATCTAGTCGAGTTGTAGTTGGAGTCTAGGACGTCCTTTCATCGGGAAAAAAATTCTAGATTTTACTATTGAGTGGCTAAGGGGTTTTGTTGTTCTTGAGTTCACATATCATATCATCATTAACGATACTCAAGATGAAATTTAGATAGATGCATTAGTGAAGACCCTTAGGAGGTATAGGAAAGCATCAAGGTATACACTAGAGAATTTGAAAGGATTAAACCCATCATTGTGCATGCATCAAATCTACCGAGAAGATTATAAGTCATCCATAGAGAATCATCATAGGCTCAACCCGACCCTTAATGAGGTAGTGAAAAAAAGGTTTTGAAATTGTTAAATGCATGTATTATATATCTGATATATAATAGTTCATGGGTTAGCCATTTCTAGGTAGTGCATAAGAAGGGAGGATTACAGTAATCCCAAAATAAAAAGAATGAATTGATAGCTATGAAGACATAACAGATTCGAAAATGTACATCGACTATAAGGAAATGAGTTCCATCACTAGGAATTATCATTTTTCATTGCCATTCATTGATCAACTGCTTCAACGTCTTACATTGCATTCTCATTTTTATTTTCTATATGACTATTTGGGGTTCTTTCAAATCTTGATACATCCAAATGCAAAAGAAAAGACGACATTCACATGTCTGTATGACACTTTTGCTTGTCGTTTGATGTCGTTTAGCTTCTGCAATGCACATGTGACCTTTCAGCAGTGCAGGTTGTCCATCTTCTAGGACATAATAAAGGATGTTATGGAGGTTTTCATGGATGATTTTTTCGGTCCATGGAACCTCTTTTGATGTGTGTCTAACGAATCTATGTAAGGTGTTAAATAGGTGTTAGCAAGCCAACCTTGTGCTTAATTGGAAAAAATGACATTTCATGGTCAAGAAAGGATAGTGCTTGTGTACAAGATATCGACCAAGGGCATAGAAGTCAATAAAGCAAAGATCAAAAGAAACCGGGAAGTCACTCCACCAAAAATTTTCAAATACATCATAATTTTCCTAGGGTATGTCGGATTTTAATTCGACGATTCATACAAACCTTCTCAAAGATATCAAGGCCAGTCACCGAATTGTTGAGCAAGGACTCGCCTTTTGAATTGAACGCGAAATGGATGAGAGCTTTTGAAACATTAAAGAAAGCATTGATATCACCTCCGATAATTCAACCATCGGATTGGGAGTTACCGAATGATTATACGTGTGATGCTAGTGATTACGTGGTTAGAGAAGTATTGTGGCAAAGGAAAGATTGGTTGCCACGCACTATCTATTATATAAAAGTATATATCATAAATGTTAAATGATAAAATATATATACCAAGTGTTAATTATATGAATAAACCCGTTTAGCCCGACCTATATAACCCATTATTAAATGGGTCGGGTTAAACCCAACCCATTTACACCTCAAAACCCATTTAAGTTTAATGGGTTGGGCACAACCCAACCCATTGACATCCCTATATTATACTAGCCAGGCTCTAGATGACGCGCAAGTAAATTATTCTATGATGGAGAAGGAGTTACGCACAATAGCACTTTCCTTTGATAAGATCATATCATATCTTGTGAGGTTGAAGGTGATTCTACCCCGATCACATTGTTTTGCGATACATTCTTGCAAAGAAAGGTGCAAAGTCTTGACTCATCCGCTGGATATTATTGCTCTAAGAGTTAGATGTAAAGATCTGGGACAGAAAAGGAGTGGATAATGGAGTTGTTGATCATTTGTCTCATCTCGAGATCTATGAGGACGTCCATATTGATGATGTGATGAGGGATGAACATGTTCTCACTATCATGAACGCAAGAACCCTTTCGTATGATGATATTGTAAACTATTTAGTGGGGAAATTTTTACCATCGAAGTTGAATTATCACGGGAGGAAGAAGTTCCTCAATGACATCCGAATTACTATTGGGACGAGCCATTTCTATTCAAACGGAGACCGATGGGCTTTTCAGACGATGCATTTCTGAGGAAGAGATGCACTTATGAGGAAGAGATGCACAACGTCATATTCCATTATCACGACGTGATTATGCTGGACACTTTGTGCTTTCGAAGACCTTTTCGAGAATCTTTCAAGCGGATTTCTATTGGTCTACTATGTTTATAGACGTCCACCAATTTGTTTCATATTTTATCAAGTGCCAACGAATGGGAAACATTCTATGATGTCATGAAATGCCATAAAACTACATTTTTGAATGGGAGCCGTTTGATATGTGGGGAATAAACTTCATATGACAGTTTACATTGTCATACAGCAACATCAACATCTTGGTGGCAGATTTTTCACGGTCAACGCTGATAACCTTTTTCACGGTCAACGGTCAATGCGCAAATCAAGATCTACAACCCGGATCAACCTAATATAAGTAACAAGATACTTCCACTCTCTTTACCACACTCGGTAGAGAAAACATGCTAGAATTCGGAACCTAAAACAAGCGCTCTTTAGACGGGGGATTATCAAAAATGCCCCTGTAGGGCTAAAGTGCTTCAAAAATACCCTTGGCTGA
>CM071874.1:25636617-25657164 GCA_036759665.1 Gynandropsis gynandra
AGACAATTAGTTGAAAAATTAATTGACCTTACAATTATTAGAACATGCATTAGTTTTTATGTTAATAAATTGAGTCAATACATGGCTGCTCCAACTAATTTACAACTTGCAGCAACTCAAATAATTTTGTGCTTTTTGAAAATAGTCTGGAATTTGGTTTGTTTTACCATTCGGTTTTTTAGTAAACTAACAGCTCTCGCTGATGCGGATTGGACAACATGTTTAGACTCTCGAAGATCAATAACAGGAGACTGTGTTTTTCTTGGTAGTGCCTTGCTTTCTTGGAAATCCAAAAAAGAAATCACTATTTTAAGAGTAATGCACAAGTGGAATACCGAGTAATGCTCGATGCAACTTGCGAATTAGTTTGGATTTCTAACTTACTTTCTTAATTATATTTTCAATTTCGGAACATGGCTTTGTTGTTTTGTGACAATACAACAACAATTCACATAGCAAGCAATCCAATATATCATGAACGCACGACGTAAATCAAGATTGACTATCACTTTGTGAGGCAAAAGATTCAATTAAGGTTTTTTTTTGCAAACAATGCACGTCCAAACCCAATATCAGATTGTGGATCCTCTTACAAAACCATTATCGTCATCACAATTCAATACTCTAACATCCAAGATGGGAATAATCGATATTTACTTCGCATCTTGAGGGAGAGTATTAAAAATATAAATCTTCTTAGGGTTAGTTAAACAATTTTATTATTCCAAACATTAATGTGCATACTATGTAAGAAAATTCGATAATCTTATATGTAGAACCGATTAACGAATCCAATAGGAGATTAAATCAACCAAACAATAAATAAATTACTTACTTGATTTTTCTATGTTTTTCATTTGGTAGGAATTTTTCTCCAATGCCTAATTCCTCCAATTTCTCCTTTTATTTCTCTTCGATGATATAAGAGAACCTTTTGTATTTGTGTTTTGTTTTTGTGATTGTTGTTAACGTATGTAAATTTAAAAGGTATTTAAACATTTTTTGTAATAATGAAAAGACATGTCCTAAAAGACATGTCTTTTGATACATACCCTTTAAATTCTTATTAAATACAGTAAATCCTCAATTTGTAATTAATCACAAAACCATCATTAGATTTATATAATTGCGGAATGACACGGAGAGATTTTCATCCGATATGGGCTTAATGGGTTTAAAACCCATTTACATTCATTTTAATGGGTTTTACCCATTTAGCCCATTTAGCCCGTTTATCTTTCACTTCAAATTCACCGTCATTCCGAATATCCGATTTTGACCTATGTTTTACTCGATTTGTCTAAATTTTAACTCGATTCACCCAATCTCATCGAATTTCAAATCGTTACTCAATTTTAATTCGATTTCACCCAATTTTACCTAGATTTCACTCAATTTCCGCCGATTTCACCTAATTACTCGATTTCACCTACTTTCAACCATATTTCACCCAATTTAACTCGATTTCACCCAATTTTAACCCGGTTTCACCTAATTTTAACTCAATTTAACCGAATCTCAACCCAATTTTAAACTGATTTCACCCAATTTTAGCTCAATTTCACCGTTTTTAACCCGATCTCACCGAATTTTAACTCGATATCATCCAATTTCACCAGATTTCAAATTTATTTAAACTAATTTAACCCGATTTTACTCGATTTCTTCACTTTCACTGAATTTCAACACGATTTCATCCAATTTTGACTCAATTTCACCCCATTTTAACTCAATTTCATCCAATTTCACCGGATTTCAAATTTATTTCACCTAATTTAACCCGATTTTAACTCGATTTCATCACATTTCATCGAATTTCAACCTGATTTCATCCAATTTTGACTCAATTTCACCCAATTTCACCAAAATTTAACTCGATTTCATCCAATTTCACCAGATTTCAAATTTATTTCACCCAATTTTTACCCGATTTTAACTCGATTTTATCACATTTCATCGAATTTCAACTTGATTTCATCCAATTTTGACTCAATTCCATCCAATTTCATCCAATTCTAACTCGATTTCACCCAATTTTATTTAGTTGAAATTCAATGACATTGGGTGAAATCAAGCTAAAATACGGTGACAATGAGTGCAATCGAGTTAAAATTTGGTGAAATCAGGTTAAATTGGGTGAAATCGAGTTAGAATTTGGTGAAATTGGGTTAAAATTAGATGAAATCGAGTCAAAATTGGATGAATTGGGTTGAAATTCAATGAAATCAAGTTAAAATTCGGAAAAATTGGGTGAAGTCGAGTTAAATCAGGTTAAAATTTGGTGAAGTTATATGAAGTCGATTTAAAATGGGGTGAAATCGGTTTCATAAATTATTCGTTTGAATATTGAAACATTAATAATAATATCTATTATATATAAGTATATATCATAAATGTTAAATGATAAAATATATATACCAAGTGTTAATTATACGAATAAACCCGTCTAACCCGTTTAACCCATTTAGCCCGACCTATATAACCCATTATTAAATGGGTCGGGTTAAACCCAACCCATTTACACCTCAAAACCCATTTAAGTTTAATGGGTTGGGCACAACCCAACCCATTGACATCCCTATACAATACTATTCATCACTGTATGTACTTCAATAACAATTATCAAATACGTATATTTATATGAATACGTTAGAATAAAATTTTTAACATACTAAAATTAAACATGGATTGAATACCTATAATTTTTATAATTTTTATACTATCTAATTCCAAAGAGATATTATGTTTTGTATTTAAAAATTTGAACAATAAATGTGATATTATGACTCTAGCGACGAAATCAACATTGTTGATTCGACATTGAAAAACTTGTTTTGTTAAGAAGAAACAACTACACAATGAGTAGAATTTATTTTTTAAAGAAAATCTAATATTATTTTGTGATATATTATTAATTCTGAACACAACTTTGAATTTATGGATTTAGGGAGTTAAAATTTTTGTTATCCGTATTAGTCGAATATCAAAATGTTTAGTTCGGATTCTGAATAAATATAAGTTAGGTTTATGGGTTATTTTCCATCTTCTGGTGTTGAATAAATTGTAAAAGGTACACATGGAAATTCATTAGTGCTCTATTTTTAATTTTATTTTCTAGGGAAAAAGACATTTGAGTGAAAGTCTGCGGCTGTTCCGTTCTTCTGGTCGACGCTAGATTTTGTTTGGACTAGATTTTTGTGTGATATCAGCCATTGGATCAATGGGATATTGCGTCATGACTGCTTGAGATTCCACGGTCATGATTGACCTTTTTTTTATTTGGTTAAATATATTGCAGTCCACGTTGGCATCTAAGGTGATTAGTTATAAAGCTATTTATTTACTTTTGATTAAAAATGAACTATATACTAATAATTAGATTGCAGAAAATACGAGTTCGTTTGAATAGGCGAAATGGCGAGTTCGTTAAAACATCTTTGCTGTATATCCTCAAAAACCTAAGAATTAAAAAAGAAAAAAAAGAAAAAGATGAATGCGCATTTATTTTTTCGCGTGTAATACATACGGTTTGAAATTTTTTGAAACAAAACATATTTCAAAGTTAAAAGGAACGAGAAGCAATTTCGAAATTGAGAGCAATAATCGAGTTCCGAATAAGGAAGAAGAAAATTTCGAAGTTGAGAGTAAGAAAAATTTGAAGTGAGAAAGAAAGAAAGAAGTGACAAGGATCAGTAATGAAGAAGAGAACACAAGTCAATCTTCATTGGCGTTTGTGAGTGGACCGATTTCTAGAGTTTTACACCACAGAAGATAACATTAGAGATTAGGTTGTTGAAAGCCAAATTGTTTGTTGATTTTAAATAGGTGTGGGTATCAATGAGTCACTTGAGTCGAAGAGGGTCATGAGTCTTAGTGAGTCGCTTGAGTCGAAGAGAATCAAGAGTGTCAGTGAGTCGCTTGAGTCGAAGAGGGTTAAGAGTCTTAGTGAGTCGCTTTAGACTCATGACCATCTTCGACTCAAGAAACTCATCGGGTCTCAAGGGTCGCTTGAGTCACTAGGGTTGCTTGACTCGAAGAGGGCCAAGAGTCTCAGTGAGTCGTTTGAGACTCATGACCCTCTTCGACTCAAGATACTCATTGGGTCGTAAGGGTCGCTTGAGTCGCAAGGATCGCTTGAGTCGTAAATAGTATAATGTATTCTTAATTGGTCATTTTGCAGGTGCCACCAAATCCGAAGTTTTTCTATGAATTCAAGCACATGGAGAAAATACCAAAAATTTCCACCAAGCGTTATCCTTTAAAAACAATAAAGAAGTTTAGAGGAATGTTAAATTAAGATGAGTTGCATTACTTCAACAAGGAGTCACAATTTGGGCACATATTCCATTTCCAATGTGAATCTATCCTAACGAATGTTTAAATGTATTTCCTATTAAATCACTCAGTGATTGTACGGAACGATAAGAAGTTGTATTTTGTCATAAACGGTGTTCTCATCCAGTATTCTATAGTAGAGCATGCACTAATTACCGAATTTAACTATGGACTCTATCTTGGAGGATGGGCGTTCAAAAGGTGTGATACATTCAGGCTGAAGCATTTCGGTCGTGGAAGGATGACTATCGCACAAGTGAGTGAAAAGCTTATGAAGGAGAAGAATTCCACCGATTGGAAGAGGTTGGCAACTTTGATGGTGTTGTGGAAAGTTCAGGATCACAAGCCTTCATCAGAGAATTCTATCAGTCATGATCTGATTGACATGGTTGATGACTTGGAATTTTGTAAAGGCTTTCAATGAGAGCTTTACACATTTGAGAAGCTTGTGAATACTTGCCATAAGCATGTTAGGGGGAATCACCGAAACCAAAATGGTATTGTGGTAGTTTCATGATCCTACTCATGGTAAGTTGTATATATTATTAGAATAACATAAGTTTTTTGTACTTTTTATTCTTATCATTTTGTTTTAATGTTTCAGTTACTTCCATGCTAATCCGCAGTTTGGGCGAAAATGAATGATACGTTAATGTTATAGATGTCGATCCATCATGCCCAAGAATGTGCAAGAAGCGGGTTAAATCCGATTTTAACCCGAAGTATGAAGACGTGATCAAACAAATTAGAGTTTCTAAGGTAACAATTACACAAGGGTCACAATGGTCACAAGGGTCACAATGGTTATTTGTTATTTTTCCATATATTTAAAGTATTCTTAATGCTGAAGACGACGAGCAAGCTTTACTTTTTGATATGCAGTATTACGAGGGATGCAACAATCCAAATGTTCAAATATGGATGAAACATCTACAAAAAAACCCTAAGGGTATTTGTTGAGAGGACATCCATAAGCTCGAACTGTTGATATGAAAAGCAGCCCTTGATGTGAAAGAGAAGGAGAAACAAAAGGGGAGTAAGATGAACAAGAGCAAGGGTGAAAAAGCAATAGAGGTTGTAGATATTCCACACATATCTAAAGCTGATGAAGATTAAGGATTTGTAAAAACTGAAGTTAATGAAGAAAAAGAAGGTTATGTTGAAGCTAAAGAAGAGGCTGAAACTGAAAGACAAGAAACGAGAGTCCCTCTGATACTAGAGCAGAAATTAATGAAAGAAATAAAAAAGTTAGAGAAAAGAATAATCAACACCAAAAGAGACCTTCTGAGGGACGTCAGATTTGAATTGTCTAAACAAAATCAAAGGCGCAAATCCCAAGGTGCCGACAAGGCAGAAAAGACTAAAGGTCAAAAGGCGATAAAATCAAAGGCTGCACAGAATGATACAAGCATCAGACATGAATTTTACGACACTCTAAGAGATGATGATTTTGAATTCCTTCACCGTTCATATCCAGTGTCAAGAGAAGAGCCAAAAGAAGAGAACTGGTGGAGTCAGAGGCTAAAAATGACTCTCGAGATGGTTCAGAAGAAGAGGTGGCAAAGATTTCAAGATTAATTAAAAAGATTACATCTACCGTTAATTCTTCAAATTGGCTTCAGTCCAACATTCCTTTACTTGAATACATTCCTGAAAAGGTTCCTCCAGTGGTTGTTCCTGATGTTGGCGTTGGTGTTCTTGATGAGGTTCCTGTAGAGGATACTCCAGTGGTTACTGTCGAAGAGGTTGCCGTTGATGTTGGTGCTGAGGAAACCCCAGAAGTTCCAGTCAAAAGGATTGATGCAAATGTTCCTGTCGAAGTTCCACAAAGGTTGCATTGGTCGCAAAGATTGCACTAGTCACAAAGGTCACAGGGTCACAAACGTCGCATGGGTCGCATATGTCGTAAGGGTCACATATGTTAGAAGGATCACATATGTTGCATGGGTCGCATATGTCGCATATATCGCAAGGGTCGCATATGTCATAAGGGTCGCATGGGTCACATATGTCGCAAGGGTCGCATGGGTCACATATGTTGCAAGGGTCGCATGGGTCATATCTCTCGTAAGGTTCGTATATGTCATAAGGGTCGTGTATGTCGCAAGGGTCACAAGGATCGAAAGGGTCATAAGGATCGCAAGGGTCACATATGTTGTAAGGGTCGCATATGTCGCAAGGATCGCAAAGGTCACAAGGGTCACAAGAGAATGAATATTGAAACATATGCCGTTAATAAAGGTCACAACGGGTCACAAGGGTCACAAAGGTGACACACAAGGGTCACAAAGGTCACATACATCAGTAAAAATGATTAAAAATTGAATAAAGAACCAAAGTGATATATGATTAATCGGTTTGAGGTCACTTGTCAATACATCTACGTCTAGATTTTAATGTGTGGCGATTGTTGTATAATATGTCTGATCAGAAGAAGGGGGCCCTGCTTCTGCGTTTGATGCTGATGACAATGATGATGCATATTGCAAATTACACAAAGCATCTCCGAAACCAATGACATGAAAAATCATGTCACCTTCATGACAAAAAACTACAAAATTCCTAATTCAAAAATATTGGTCCTTCGAGAAATCTTTCCATACATCCATCCATGAATTTAGGGTCATCCAATTTAACTTCCCATGATTTGTAAGACACATCTGATTTAAAAGTTTTTGTGTTATTGTTTCTCGTTTTCCTTCTGATATGCTCATCGAAGAACTTTCTCCGAATGTCCTACAAAAAAAGCAAATAAAAATCATGTCTCTACATTCTTTATATGTAATAGACATAAAGTGAGATGGATGAAGGAGATTAGAAGGTAGTGCTCCAGATAGCTAGGAATAATCACTTGGACGAAATGTGGGGTTTGAGACATTTTCGATAATTTTTCAAAGATTGTTTTAAGAACAGGGACGAAGAGGGAGATGATGAGAGTTAGAGCGATAGATGGATGCAAAATGACGAGACTTAGAGAGAGAGACAAAGAGTCGTATTCGAAAAAAGGAAAGGGTTGGAATTCGAAAAAAAGACTATAGCATCAAAGCGACGGAGCGGAACAAAGTATTGTACTGTACAACCTGTGACCATCTTTGATCACACTGTTATGTTTTTTGAAATTTTGGGGAAATTTCGGCGGGAATGACACATGTTCCTTGAAAATGGTCACAAATGTCACAAATTACATTGGACGTTTAAATTGTGCTTTCGATACATTTAGGAACGTAAATCATGTTAGTTCAGATATTTTACAACATCAAATAATAGTTAAAATGTATTTTCTCCATGTGTCCCAACAAGTGTAGAATGAATATATGAACTTGTGTTTTGTCTTATTATTTCAATGAATAACGTACAAGATGTATATATAGGTACAAGAGTTAGAAAACCCTAATGAACGTTAAATTACATAATTATCCCTTTCTCTTATAGAATAAATGTGTTTCAAAAGTGATAGTAGTGTTTTAAGAACACGTTGGATGAATTTGAGCAAATTTCAAAATAATACATTTAAAATTTCATCAAAGTACGAAATTATTAATATTATTATCTATATTGATTCTTAATTAATTATATACAATTCAAAAATTTTAAAAATGAAATTTCTAAAGAGACACGCTTGGGTCGAAAGGTTACAAAGGTCATAATAGTCTTTTTTACATAATTAGGAACAATAGATGCGAACCCGGCAAATTTATGGATTTATAAAGATGAAAAGACATAAACCATGAAAAATAAAACATTTTGAATGTTTAAATATGCATCGTACTAATTTATGCCAATTGAGGGTCGAACAAGGGTGATATTGGATCACATGAGTTGGATGTGTTCACGCGATATTGAGTCGAAAGGTCACAACTGTCATTTTTCATATAATTAGGAACAATAAATGAAAACACAACGACTTTATGGACTTATAAGTATGATAGGACGTAAACCATGCAAAATAAAACATTTTCAATGTTTATATATGCATCAAACTAATTTATGCCAATTGAGGGTCGCACAAGAGTCATATTAGGTCGCATGAGTCGGATGAGTTCCCGTGATATTAGGTCGAAAGGTTACAGTAGTCCTTTTTCACATAATTAGGAACAATAGATGCAAACTCGACAAATTTATGGATTAATTTATAATGATTGATAAAGGTTACAAAGATCACAAAAGTTATAAAATGGAAAAAATATCACAAAATTTCACAAAGGTCACACCATAGAGATACCGCGATGTCCTTCTCCGACATTATAGAGACTCGTATGTGACTCCCGCCGGTGATCCTGACCTTAAGTATCATAGATACAATATGATGTCTAAGTTCTCCGATTACCCTGACCTTTAGTAGCGTAGAAACAACATGATGGCACTGTCGACATTGTAAAGACTATGGGTGACTGTATATAGACCGAGTCCACCGATTATTAAGACCTTGAGTAATGTAGATACAATACAATGTCCTCCATCCATATTTTATAGACTTGTGTTTGACTGTGTAAAGACCGAGTCTACCGATTACTCAGACCTTGAGTAACACAGAGATATCATGATGCCCTGCATCCACCATGTTACATTCGTGACGAAATCACAAAGGTCACAATGTTCACAAAGGTCACAAAGATTTTTTCAGAGAATTTTGGGTTAGAGACGCAGACGAAGAGAGGAGAGCGATGAGATTCAATCTCAAATGGGAGAGATGGTGAGACTTAGAGAACTTAATGAACCTTTTAATATAGAGATGGATAAACAGATGAGAGTGTGTCGTAGAGATACGTGTTCGAAAAAAGGCATAGCTGGCATTCGAAAAAAGGCATAGCTGGCATTCGAAAAAAGGCATAGCTAGCAGGCAAAGGACATGAGTTTGACATCAAAACAATGAGTCACAAGGGTCACATAGGTCACACTGGCCACATGGGTCACAAGGATCACATGGGTCGCAACGGTTGCAAGGGTCACATGGGTGGCAAAGGTCGCATGGGTTACATATGTCGCAAGGATCGCAATCACAAGGGTCACATCGGTTGCAAGGGTCGTCTGCGATGCAAGGATCACATATGTCGAAAGGGTCACATAGCTCACAAGGGTCGCAAAGGTCACATGGATTGCAAGGTCACAATAGTCCTTAAATGTCAATAAGGAAAGATAAATGTGAACTTGATAAATTTATCGATGTATAATGATGAAAGGACGTAAACCAAGGTTTAGTCCAAATAATACAAACAATACAATATTGCAATGTAACAAAATTTTTTATTAATGTTTGTGTTATCTGGGTTATCACGTTCCAAATACTGTTAGTGATGCTGGCATTTGAACTCGTTTGTCTCGACCAAGCTGGAGTTTTTCTTCGAGCCTCGCCTAGTCCAGGATAACGATTCTCTTTAGGCCTCCCACTTTGCCTTTTCTTAGCCAACATAGGAGGTAGAACCGTAACTTCAGAATATTGAGGAAGAATGTTCCAATCACTGCAATCAGGAATCAGATACACAATTTCTTGGAAAGCCAAACATCATATATCCCGGTGGTAGTATGTCAAACATAGTTTTGGTATCTTGTGACCTTTATCAAACTTATGTGCAGCTGCAATTGCGTGACTACATGGATACTTATCCACATTAAACATTTTGCATTCGCATGTTATTTTTTGAAGACTCACTACAAATCTTGTACCTTTCTCATTTCTCACCATGTATTTATCTCTCAGCATGTTCAATTCAATAACCTCCTACTTGGATATCTGTCCAAATCATTAATGTAACATTTTCTCAACATATAGTATTTACTTTTGAGAATCATCACCAGTAACTGCTTCCAATCTATTCCTATTGAACCATTCAACCGTCTTTTCTAAACAAATATCTAAAAAGATTAGGACTGGAAACATTCAACCGTTATTTGAAGCTTTTTCCATCAGCGTCAAGCTGAAGATTTACGACAGAACCATGATTTCTTTCTGAAAACATGTGCAACCACCTTGGAAGCCTCCTATAATGATCATATTCATCACCACAAATCTTCTTTTGAGCACTGCATTTGTCTCTTAATGTCATCTTATATGCTACATTGGCACCGTGCTTTGCTTTTAGACGAGTCATCAATTGTTTTGCTGGATGTGTTTTATATTTTCGGTATATTCCACATTCAAATAATCTTTAACTAATTGCGTTGTAGCCTTTGTAGCTTCTGTTGCTTTAGATACATGTGAACACTTGTGATTGGGATAGTCTGTTCTCATACTAAACCGTTTGTAATTCAGGATTATTTCCACTTACAACCACTTCCGGAAAACTTGTGTCCTACATTATTTACAAATGCTTGTACATACTTCTTGCTATTTGAACTCAAAGACTGAATTTCGATTGTTTGATTTCTCGTAAACTACCATATCAACTTCATTACTATCGTAAACAACATCATGAACGATCATATTCATGGCACAACCACCTTGTTCTCCTAACCCACTAGTATGTTCACTATCAGATTTATTCGAATGCAAAATATTTACTATTGTCGTCCGATTACTCCTAACTCTACTTTTGTTATTTGAACCTACAATAACACAGTCATCATAATCTACAACACCTCTGTTCTCACCTCCTCTAGCAATGCTTCCAAAAGCACGAATTAGAGGTTCAACTTCCTTCTCAATTCCATTTCACGCTTCACACTTACCGATTCTACCTCCACATACAGCAGTGGTTGAATTCCTCTTATGTGGTCGAACAGATAACAAATAAGATTCTTGTCATTTATTATATATGTTGGCTTCCTATTTTGAAAAATATTGAGCAAATAGTTGAACTTCAACTTCGTTGTATTTTTTTTCACCATCATCTCTGCATATAACTCATCAATAAGTTGTTGGTATGTCAGATTAATTGGAGGATAATAGAAAAATACTCTCTATTTTTCCTGAACTCTACCAACCCATTGAAATTCTCCATTTTCGTTTTTTCCATTTACCATCATACAAAAAATAAATCAGTATGATTTTCTCATCCATTGAGTCCATTACACCTATAACAAAAACATAAAAAGATGGTAACTTCTGTGACCCACTGCGACCATGTGTTTCAATATGGCTATGTGATCCAGTACGACCGTCCGACTCGACAAGACTTATGATCCAATGCGACTCTATGATCCACCATGACCATGTGTTTCAATGACTCTATGACCCAGTCTAACCATTCGACTCGATGATACTTTGTGACCCAGTGCGACTTTGTGACTCGCTACGACCATGATTTTCAATATGACTCTGTGACCTAGTGCGATCATGTGACTCGAAGAGACTCTATGATTCACTATGATCATTTGACTCACTCTATTTCACTCGATGACTTGTTTTGACTACATCAATATATGACTCGTTTTGAAAAAGGAAGAATCTATACATATTACTCACTACTCACTCGGGCTATCCGATTTATAAAAGAAATACAAAAAACTCACTATATATACCAGATTTTTTATACAGAACGTACTTAATTCCAAACTTCTTTGTACACAACAAACGATTTCAACCTATTTGCGGTGAATCTAGTGCAGATTTAAAGCTACTCGCGACGAATCATTTGTGGGAGAAAAGAAATTTTCGCGTTAGAGGAGAGAGGAAAATTGACGTGCTTTGGAGGAGAGATAAAGCTGTCGATTAAAGGGCAATGAAAATATAGAATTATCAATATTATAAGATTAAAGATGAATTTGATATTTTTTAGGGAAGGATAGAATTAAAGTCCTAATAACATAGAAAGTGTATTTTTGATTTTGCTCCGTTTGAATAGTCTGTTTATCTAAAAGATAAATTAAAGAAATCTATTGACAAAGAAATTATTAACAAGATCAATGCCAAAACTCATGGAAACCAATGCGTTGAAGAGAAGAAACATCTATTTTCGAATTCAAGAGAGATCGAAATAATGATGTCACTAAAACAATGATTTATATTTGTTCAGACCATTATCGTCCAAAAACTTTTATAATAAAAAAATATAAATGTTATGTTTTATTTCATAAAATATAAATCACGATTTAAAGGAAAAGTTTAACGAGAAAGACTACACCATCTTCTATGATCATGTCAAAGAAATATCAATACATAGTTGATATATAGTTTATGTACTATCAGAAATATATAAATTACATAATATTAGAATTGAACATAAAGACTATTTTGATTATAAGTTATAATGAGAGATTATATTAAATTATAAGTATTTACATCGTCGACTATTCATTTAATAAAATAAATTATAGACTGTAGAAAAACCAAGCGTTCATCATAAAAGTATCTTTTAGAATTTATCATATTGATTATTGGAAAACTCTCGTTTTATATTTATATAGTTTTAATTGATTTTTTTAGAATTTCGCGTGTTGTATTTTGTTTCAAATAATGTATTACCTAAAAGTTATTTCATAATTAGATAATACAAAATTAAATGAAAAACCATATGATTATGTATTTATAATTTATCTATAGAAAAAAAATACCAAACTGAAAAAGAAATTTAAAACTAAAATAACTTGAAAATTAACTTAACAGAATCGAATTTTATAATTATATATTTATAATTTATCTATAAAATTAATTTGGTTTCCTCGAAACGAAAAAATATTTCACATAATTAAATCATTAGAAATTAAATCCACGTGATACACGTCTTAATATTTTTTTTATTATATTTACAAATAATTTAAATTTTAGAAAATATTTATTTTATTATATAAATTTTGTAATATAAAAAATACAATAAAAATATGGTTCAATATTTATAAAAAATATCATTTTATATGAGTAAATACTTGAACTTTAATTTTTTATTTTAATATATATTCTTTCAAAAAGAAAATTTAGTGTATTTTAAAAATATTCACCTGTAAATAAGATAAATATATTTTGGTTTGAATAATATATATATATATATATATATATAATGGACGAAGCCCAATTTGAAAATATTGAAAATATTTCTCAATTATTTATCTAAAACTTTAATTTACCATTTTTTTCTAAACATTGTAAACATCATTTAGTTATTCTTTGATATTGTTTTTTATTATCTAAATCGCTTTTATCAAGTTAAATCATCCTAAACATCATTGAACAACTCTTTGAATGATTATTTTTTCTATAATCTATCAAATGTTTCATTCGACTCGTTTAATAAATATATTCATATAGTTTCTTGTCATTTTTTATATTAGATATTATATGTCCTTTTGTATTCATAAAATTATAATTATATTTCAGGTGAATTTGGAAAAACAATTAATTAATATATTATTTAACATATTTTCATTTTTATATAATTATATTATATAATTATCATAATTTATAATTAAATACATTTTTACAATTAATAAAAATATTATTAATATTTTTTAGATCATTATGGAATAAAGAAAGATAAGATTTCCTATTGTATTCCTAATATTCACTATTTTTAAAAAATTATTAAATCTATTCATTTAAAGTAGTTTTACAAAAAAGTATATTTTAGTTCAAATTTATTTTGTGTGATGTGATTCACTGTAATAAATAGAATCATTGGTATTTTAATTAATTTAAAAGACAAGAATTTTGTAATTGAAAACATGGAGAAGGAGTTGGGCAGTCTTTCATTATAATTTTTTAAAATAAGAAATAAAAAATAGAAAATAGGAGATGACATGGATGTATGAGAAGATAAGGATTGCAAGGACTAAAAAAGCAATCTAAAATTATACATGTCCACTGATTCATAATAAAAGTAGTATCAAATAATAGTGTGATCATTTGAATAATCAAGACTGATCATGACTTACGAATCATTAGGCCTAAAGGAAACAGAAAAGTACGATGATGCATTATGATTGGATCGAGAAAATAAAATTAATAGGATTCAATAAACAGATTCATCACATACAAAAATGCTTTTACCTTTGAGATATCCAAAAGGATTTTAGAGGCTCATATGAAGAGACGCAGATTGCAAGGCTAGGTCCAACACCCTGCATCACAGAAATTATGAAATGAAGAGCAATAACTACCAATATAGTTCATTCAATGAAAACAGGGGGAAGAATAAAAACATAACGACAAAGTAGCACCAAGTCTTTTATAAGACCCCAAAACCCCTCTTCTCTGTAAATAGTACGGAAAGCATGCCTAATACCTTGATAATAAATTGAATTCCTCTGGAAAGGATTCAAAACATAAATTACTTGGGTTATAGTAAGACATAACACAAAAAGAATAAAGCTTTGGACACCATATCATCAATAACCCATTTGAAAAGGTAACAATGAGAAACTTCATACCATATGCTTGGTTTGGTTAATACTGCAGCTTCTGAGTGCATACCTTGCAACTAATGAAAAACACAGAAATGTTAAGATGTAAACAAATCACATGGTACTTTTCACACGATACCCCAACAGAATTAAGGAAATCAAGTCATGAACTTGGCTCAGATCAAAACGTAGTTCCAGCAAAACATAGACGACCAACTGCCATCAAAATTCACCGTTGCAAGACATAACCAACGCTAAAACCCTTCCAGAGCCTTCATACATATACCAAATCGAAACCCAGTAGCCTATCTAGCGCATACACGCTTGTTCCAAACACAAACTCAGTGATAACAGTGCTATGGTCTAATCGATACGAAACGTTGCCTTGGCAAAAAACGTTACAACGTTTTTCATGGCCATACAGATGTAGAATGCAATGACAATATTTTCTAATACCGCTACCACTTTGAAGTTTTTTATTCAATTAATTGTATAAAGACAATTCACATAGAATGGATTTATAGAAACATACGATTGGATTTTCAATTGTGCATCGTGACCCACTAAAATCATTGCTGAAGAGAGCATCACCATAATCGTCGTACAACAATGAATCGGTTTTTTCATAGCATGAGACAACGATCCAATCCCGAAACTAGGAGAAGAGGCCGAACTGTTGAAATTGCTAGGAGATAGAGAAACAAATCCATACTCGTTTGGATTACCGAAGCTTAGACAGGGAAGACACTCGATCAACTTAAAATAAGAGATTCGTCAAGAGTCTGAGGCTTCCATTTGAAGAGCCAAGAAATTCTCTGGACAATTGTCGTTAGCATCGTAAACTTTTGGTAATAGGTCGACAACGGCGGGAGCTCCATCTCGCACAGATGGAGAGAACATGAGAAGCCCTAGTTTATGAGATTCATAAAGAAGGTCTTGATTAACCGTTTAAGCTTCTCAAAGATGAAACAATTTTTTATTCAATTAATTGTATAAATACAATTCACATAGAAGAATGGAATTGTAGAAACATATGATTGGATTTTCAAAAAAGTATAAAACGTGTGAACATGGAAGCAAAATAATAAATAATAACATGTTGATATATTAAAAGATATCACATTTTTTTTTTAAAATTTAGATTTTTTAATAAAAAAATACTGATGTGGATCGTTTATATATTTTTAACAGTATATTGTTATTCATTGAGATAAATCGAATAATTATTTCGTTTATCATTTACGTGATTTACGGTCCATATATAATATAATCTATGTCTTCATAAAAAAATTCTATATAATTATCCAAGTCTACATTCATAGATGTCCATGATTATGTCCATTGAGTCTCATATCCAAAACCGTATCAACAACTACATATATTTTCATTCACAATTAATGGATCATAACAATTACATTATAAATAATTGTTTATCATACACATCTTATTTAATGACAATAATATTAATATATATATATATATAACTAGCAGTTTTGTTAATTTTCAATCACGTGACATAAAAGTTTCACAAAATTATTCCATTTATTACAATATAATCTTTATATATATATATTTTTTA
Organism: Gynandropsis gynandra; assembly: GCA_036759665.1. Classification (NCBI taxonomy): domain Eukaryota; kingdom Viridiplantae; phylum Streptophyta; class Magnoliopsida; order Brassicales; family Cleomaceae; genus Gynandropsis; species Gynandropsis gynandra. The sequence continues at coordinate 25,652,804 of CM071874.1, forward strand.
TAAAAAGGGTAATTATATTATTATGACATAATATTTATGAGTGTAACGGTGATTAACCCTAAATGATATGAAATTTCATATTTGAATACGGTGTTATTATGTCTTATATGCTTCTCACGATAGACCATTTTCGGCGATTCCAATATTGACACTAAAAAGTGAAATGTCATATGTGGAAATGGCTTCGTGAAGTGACATGCAAAAACACGGAGTGAACCAATTTGCATTTGGATACGAACGAAGTGGTAGACAAAGGTGATATACTTCATTCGTGAGTGAAAGACCAAGTTTGTAAATAAATGTGTAATGCAAATATTGCCGAAATGAATGATAAGTTTCTATGATAAAGTAATCCAAGTTCTGTGGGAAAGTTGAGAATCCATCGTACTTCAACGGATGTGCTCACAATAGGTCTATATTATGCTTCTGTGGAAGACCTTGTCGCAGGCCTTTTTTATTTCTTTATGACCAAGATATTGATTGTTTTCCTAGGTACACAATGTAGGCCTCGTTGATGAGAAATCATCTATGTCACCTCCTTAATCCGCATCATTGAAGAAAAAATGAAGTGATATGAGATTTGTAAATTAATAGAATATCCTTGTTGTTTGTATCCCAGAGGGTAGCGTAAGAAACGCTCTGCGAATTGCCGGTGGATCGAAGTTAGGACATGTATTTATTGTAAAAAAGGATTAATTCAAAGCTTATAACATGTCTTGTAAGTGAAAGATATCGTAACTCCTTACCACCATACGATAATTCGTGAAATTTGTGAGTGGTCCACAATCATCCAAGAAAAGTCTTGTGGCCGATTTCATAGGTGTAGAGATTATCTTAAAATCAATCATGTGTACGTGCTGCATAAGATCATAGATGTATTCCCAATAAGTAAAAATTATTTTGTTGTCACCATGAGCTACCTCAACACCAAAAAATAAACGGAGATCCCCTAGGTCTTTGTGTGAGAATCTGTATGCCATGGCATCAATAAAAGTGGGATGTCGGTGGTCAATGTGAGAGAGGAATTGGTAGATTGTGTGACTAATATGGAGTCTCGAATGTTAATGCCATATCTCTTGCATCTGTGGTGTTGCGAATGAGGATGGTGTTAGACCGAATGCTAGAGACACTATGACTTTTTTATTCCACATGAAGTGTTGTCTGAGGTGGCGATTGAGTGACCAGTATAGGTCTTACGAGTGGATAGGTGAATTTGGGGCTTGTTGACTCATGATTCAGGTTATGGTTTGGTAAGTATTTGGTAGGTGTAGCTCCGTGGGTTTATCGCGCACTCACCCGAAAGGGTCCTAGGAGTGGAAGTTCCCCTCGTTACAAAAATAAAGTATTTGGTAGGTTCATTAAAGAGAAAAACTTGCTCAAGAACACATGTCTCGGAATGTAGATACGATTGTTGGTTAGGTCAAGATACAAACATTCACTTTGGTGGATGGATAGGCCATGAAAACACATGGGATAGATCTGGGGTCGATTTTGTGAGAGGTGTAAGGTCAAATCCAAGGGTAACACATGCATCGAAGGTCCAAAGCTTATCGTAATTGGATGGTTTCCGGAATAGGGTTTTATTAGGGGGATTAATTGGATAGGATTGAGATGAGCATTCTATCGATTAAATAACATAACATGGGAAAGGCGAAAGACCAAACATGTTGAGGCATGGATGTATGGGATAGAAGGGACAAACTATTTTCAACTATGTAGTGATGATGATGCTCGAATATATTTGGGGTTATGTAGTGGTGTAGTGAGAGGATAAATGCCATGAGTAATAAGGAACGAGGTTTAGACAATATATTCTCCCTCTGTTGTCATTATAAAGGGTTCGGTTTTTGGTTTTGAATTAGGTTTTCACAAGGGGTTTGACACAAGTGAATGTGGTTAGAATGTCGAATTTGTATTGAAGTGGATATAGCCAAGTCTAACGTCTGAAATGGTCTATGAAATGGTTTATAAATATGATATTATTTAAAACCATCTAGTGATAGAAGTTAATATATCCAAACATCATAGAATATAACTTCTAATGGACTAGATGATGTTATTGAATAAACATGGAACATAAGTTTGTATTTTTATTACGAGAGCAAGCACTACAAGGCAATGAGGAAAGAGTTTGTGAATAAGACAGAGTGAACTTCACAATTATTTTTTTGAGAATTGAAAATGTGGGATTACCTAAATGAAAATGTCACTAAGATACAATGAGCTTAGATATGAAATAAGCGGAAATCTGGTGTAAAGACTCGCTTACGGGTTGCCCAACCACTCATAAACACCATCCTTAGGAACACCCATCGCAAGTGTGATGATCTTTTGCTTAAAATCTGTCACCACAAAATACAATGTAAACAACATTAGTGACACAAAAATTTTGAATCGAGACAAGATTCTTCTTAATATTTGTTACAATAAACACATCGATAAAAGTAATATCTCATCTTCAATGATCATTGTCTCTCTTCCAACGCACATATTATGATGTGAGAGGGTTTGCAAGTCCAATGTGATGTGATGTGATGCATCACTGTCAAGAAACCACTTGTATGCATTGGATGAAGAGACCATGGTGTTGTGTGCTCATTGTGGTGATGGACGTGGACAGTCAAACCATGGAGGGGTTACGGTCGAAGATTGTGACTAAGAAGGTATAATGATCAAGTCTTTTTCGTAGCCCACAAAATAGTTAAAATTGATGACATTTCTTTGCACCATAACCAAAAACTCTATAAACTTGATACTTTTTTTTTGGAATATCTGAGATTGTTGATTGTTCTTGTTCCAACTTTGATATCCATGACCACGAGAATTCTCATAGCATGAATTGAAACTTAATGTCACAATCAATATAGAGATGTTGAGTGGAGCGTTGTGACATTCAAGAAGGTCATCAATTGGGATAGTTGAGTCTCTTGTATTCACCACATGGATTATGGGTGTGTAATCTTTGGGAAATCCATCAATGATGCACTCAAGAAAATCATCCACATCAACAAATTTAACAAGCAAGGCCAACTCATCCGACTTGATTGTGATAAATCACGTATTTCATATATTATTTATGGAGCTTTAGTGCACCTCTTCAAATGATCTCTAAGTTTTCGAACATTTCCATAAGATGCTTCCCATAGGTGTTTAGAAGGAGTTTTCATGCTTCACGAACGGATGTGGTCAGTGGTCGTACGGAGGGTGTGAGGTACCAGTATAGTGGAGAATATGAGCCAATCTTGAAATTTGAATGGTGCAAATGCTAGATTTGGATAGAAGATTTCATTGGTGATGATAGTTGCCGTTGCTATGACAGATTGTTCTTTAATAAAATAATCGAGGTCATGATCTTCAAGGATGAAAAAATCTGAATGCTCCGCCTAAGGGAGTTTTTCCATGTGAGTTTATTTATGTTGCTTAATGTGCCATGTTAGACGTGGATGGTGGATATTTCTTGTGTTTTGGTTGGTTTAGATGTGGTTATAGGTTACCTTGACCGCAAGAAAGGGATTTCTAATAGTGGTTGACGGCTGTGATGGTGATTTGATGTTAATCTTTAGTGTTTTCTGACACCATATGGCTTTACGTTTAAAAGGGTAATTCTATTATTATATTTACGAGAGAATATATATCCAAAGGGCGGAATATCAGATATATTCTCGTAGGGCTAAAACGCTTCAAAAATACCTTTCCCTAAAATAATTATTTAATCGAAAAAAAAACTGGAGAAAAGACAAATTTACCCTTAATTTTCGAACGTGAGAAAACCCGCATTCTGGGAGAGTAAAAGCCAAACCCGCATTCTGGGAGAGTAAAAGCCAAACCCGCATTCTGGGAGAGTAAAAGCCAAGAAAGAACAAGTGATTTCGAACTTGAGAGGGATCGATTCGAAGTTGGCAAGAAGGAAATTCGAAGTTGGCAAGAAGGAAATGGCTAGAATCAGCAGCGGTGGAGAAGAGAGCACGGTCGGTTTGGGTCGCGATGGTCGGTTGAGCGTCGATTTCTAGGGTTTGCAGGCTGTCGAGTCCCAGAATGGTTTATTGATTTGAAATGGGTGTGAGTATCAGTGAGTCTGTTGAGTCTGAGTGAGTCGATTTGGATCGCAATGGTCGCTTGAGCATCGCAGGGAGTCTAAGGGTCGTTTGAGTCGGTTGTCCCAGTGAGTCGGTTTGGGTCGCAATCGTCGCTTGAGCGTCGCAGGGGGTCTAAGGGTCGTTTGAGTCGGTTGTCTTAGTGAGTCGGTTTGGGTCGCATGGTTCAGTCGAGTCGCATGGGTCGGTTGAGCCAAAGGGTCGGTTGGGTCGCATGGGTCGCATGGGTCGCATGAGTCGCATGGGTCGCATGGGTCGCTTGAGTCG
>CM071874.1:25676661-25691000 GCA_036759665.1 Gynandropsis gynandra
TTGGCGGGTACCCGCGGGTTTGACGAGTTTTTCCGGGTTTTTGCGGTTACTCAAGCAGCAGGTACCCGCACCTTACGGGTACGAGTACGGGTATTAAAACTAACTACCCGTGCGGGACGGGTTCGGGTGCGGGTAGGGAGATTCTCGCGGGTACCCGTGGGTGCCCACCCCTATTACGCACGAATCGAACCATTCAATTCAACAAAACCGAAATCAAGCATTAATATTTTAAACGATCCAATACAATGGCATCCCTAACCCATGGCAACGAGAACTACTCAGAATACATAGAGAAGAAAACAAAAACGAAGTAAGTGTTCGACTCCCCTATCATCCCGAGCGTTGTGGTTCGGATGAATCCTTCGGATGTCCAAAGTCTTCAATCCGTGTTCTCTCCTCTTTCTTGTGTGTCTCTAGGTGTCCTCCAATGTCTCCTCCCGTCCCCCCTAAGTCTCCTTCGAATCCTAGCTCTAAAAGGTCTCTTTTCTCCTGAATTGGCCGTTCTAAAATCAAGGAGTTTGTTGAGAAAAAGGTGGATCTGACAAGTCTGGTTCGAATCCTAGCTCTAAAAGGTCTCTTTTCTCCTGAATTGGCCGTTCTAAAATCAAGGAGTTTGTTGAGAAAAAGGTGGACTCGAGCGGGAAATCTCTCGGCGAAATTCTGGTCCATTTTACAACCCGATCGGGTGCACAAACACAGACCGAGCGGGCACACTTCATGCCCGAGCATGCACACTTGCGATTGCTCTTTTTGCTCCTTACGCTCGAGGTTTGAGTGTTCCGTTTGCTTCCTTGGCCGTGCACATGAGGTATCTTGTCATTTTGACACGTTTTCGGGTTGGAATTGCCGTAATCATTCGTGTTTTCCTTCATGTCTTCATTTCCTACACAAAACACGAAATGTAGATAAAAGCCTCGAATATGCTCAATAACTCGGTAAAGTCCATGAAATCTAATCAAAACTAAACCTAAGAAACATGTAAATACTACGACGGATAACGTGTTATCAAACCCTAATACACCTTATATATATATATAATTAGGTAAGTGGGTTTTGGTGGGCTTACAATTCTCTAGAATTCGTCCTCGAATTCTATATCTTTGATTAATCCAATGATGTTTGCATTCAATGCATAGAAAAATTATATTAATCCTCACCAACAACTCCAAATATTTGTGCATTAACTTCTAATCCAAATCCAATGTCGCTTCTTCCACGCTATGATTTTCAAACACTATCTTTATCATCGAAATCATCTTACGTCTTAACTGTTTCAATTGGTATACATCAAGTCCTTTTTTTAAAGTGGTTTATGGTTCTACGAGTATTTTTGGAGATACTGATAAATATTATCAAACAAGCAACGATCAATCGGTATACACGGAGATATGGATACTTGGTACTGAAACCTCGGAGGTGAATGCAACTATAGATCATGGTTTCAAGCACAACTACTCAACTAATCGGTATCAAAAAGACTTCTAAGCAAATTTAGACTACTGTTCACGATTCGACAAAGTCGCAAAATAATGACTAAAGCTCGAAAATTCGTACTAGGTATCTATCCGCTTATTCCTAAAAAAATCAACATCTAATCCTAATCACATGTATGATACTCAACGAATAACCGGCATTTCTAGCTTCTTACAGTAAGTTTCTGTACTCTGTAAATGTCGAAATTCAGTGTGTGTTTCTTTTCCCAACTGTGCGAAAGCAGGCGGAATGTTTACCTCTTGTTGTCGGAGAGGATCGGTCGGATTCGGATGGCTCTCACGTTCTGGTAATTTTCTGATGACCTTCACCAATTCCTTCATCGATTTCTGCAATTTGTCCATCGTGTTCTTCATCATGCTCATCTCTTTGCTCTGAATTTCATTGAATGCATGCTGCTCTGACAATCTCTCATTGATCGCCTCCACCACATCTCCCAGCTGCGTCGAATTCCTCGTCATCCCTGTGTAATTGAATGCTCTGGTACCAATTTGATACGAATTAGTAGAGGAACTGGCCGTATTTGATTGAAAATCAAAGAATCGAAACATGATTGTGATGCTTTTGATTAGAGAGTGAGTCACTTCAAACACTCTTCTCAATACAATTTCAAATCTTCATCGATAACCAGAATTACCCCATTCCCTTCTATTTATACCTCATTACAGGTGAAACATCTCCTCCCTGCACAAGGCTTGCAGACCTGCAATTCAAAACAACATTCACACTATAACAAAATAAACCACGTACCATTTCAGCCTCTGAAAAACCATATGCAGTCCTTTATCGCTTCTTCTGAATTACTCTGCTGCTCTATGACTTCAAATGATATGTCTCTTAGGAACGATCTATTGTAACTTTCATCTTTTGTTGTGCCCGCAACAAATAACTTTAAATCTCTTGTGACATGGAATTTTTCGTTCTTTCAATTTACATTTCCAATCGAAATTTGTTGTGGACCCTTCATCAAAACATAACAGCAAGGGTGAATCACGACCATAAATCGCTTGGAAAGGAGTAGTATTAAGTGAAGTATGGAAAGACATATTACCAAAAAGAATTCGTCAATACCAAGTATTTGGCCTATGATTTCGGATGAGCGGTATAGCAGCGTAAATATGTTTCCAAACACCTATTAAGCACCTCGGTTTGACCGTCCGTTTGAGGATGGAAGGTCATGCTAAACTTCAATTGTGTGTCCGAGAGACGAAATAATTCCTTCCAAAATTGGCTCATGAAGACTTTATCTCTATCCGAACCAATGGATTTAGGAAACCATGTAATCGCTCTGCTGTAGGGCACTTCTTTGACTAAAGCAAGAAGGGTTATAGGAGTTACACCAGTTTGCCTTCTGGATTCGTGACCTCTTTCTTTGATCGAAACTAGTCTTTCCCATCTGTCATTTCATTGATCTGAAAGTTGAGGAACGAACGCTGTAGCTTGATACACTATCTCCTCATTAAAATGTCGAGTCATGTCATATGAGGTATATGGGTGAGTCAATGTGATAAAGTAAACAAACTCGCTAAGTCGATTTATTAATTACCACCAAAATCACATTCACTCCTTTTGACTTTAGTAACCCTTCTATAACGTCCATCGACAAATCCTTTTGACTTTGGTAACCCTTCTATAAAAACTATCACAGACGTTGTAAAACAACGTTGTGTACAACGTTTGTGCTAAAAACTAACACCGTCATACAACGTTCATGCTAAAAATTAACACGAATCTTGTGCTCAACGTGTGTACAACGTATGCATACAATGTGTATTGTGCTCATTTTTAAACCCCTTTGAATCATACTTATGTGATTAAAATACGTTTGTAAATTGATCAAAACGATAAATATGATAGTTAGGATGTTCAATAAACATTCAATTTCTGAAAATACGGAATCACGACTTATAAAACCGAGTTGTACCCTGGTTGTATCTTTGATTTTTGGGTTGAAACTTAGTTATTAGTTAACCAAATATGTTATTCTACATTTTTATCAAATCAAATTTTATAATTCGATTGTTATTATTCTTAATCATCAACCATAAGCTAAGACACACAAGACATAATATGCTGTTTATATACACGTTACACGTTTCATCACATAATATATAGGTTGTTGCTAAAAACAATTATAATGTCATTTTTAGTAAACTAAAAGTGTATTATAACGAAACAAGTCATGACGAAGACGAATTTAACAAGTTCAATCCACAAGTTTAAAGTTCAACCACGGTATAACCCGATTTTATCAATATTAATTTTATCATATTTAAATAATTGAATATTGAGAAAATAATTATGTTGATACCTTTTTTGAGGTACACGTTTCTTTTATCTATTTTTGGAACTATGCTTTAAGAGATCAAATTTGTCTTTTTCCTCTTTTGGGATCTATGATTTTACCACACACGTTGTACCACGAACGTTGTACCACGGACGTTGTAGCATGAATGTTGTACCACAGACGTTGTAACACGAACGTTGTACCACGGACATTGTAGCATGAATGTTGTACCACGGACTTTGTACCACGATTGTCGTACCACGAACGTTGTACCACGAATGTCGTGCCACGAACGTTGTACCACAGACGTTGTAGCATGAATGTTGTACCACAGACGTTGTACCACGAACGTCGTGCTTTGAACATTGTACCACACACGTTCGAAATAAAATAAAAAATACATAATAAAACACTAATGAAGATTTATTTATTAATTACAAAAAAATAGGAATAAAATAACCAATAAACGAGCTTTCTAATTTGAAATAAGTCGCAAACAAGGCCGATGCGAAGGTCGATGATATTTTGATCACGTATTTCATCCAAGGGCAGCCTGAACAATTCATGTTCTATAAATTTTATACACAACGTTCTACAATCGTTTCTCCTATAATAAATCAAAACATATTAGTAAACTCATAATATAATATATAATATAAAGAACTTAAATATAAAGAACTTACCCACACAATACATTTTGGGCGACGTTTTTCATGTGTCAGTATTTTCGCAGTTTATCCTTCAATTGGAAAAACTATGGCATAACAGACTTTTTGAGCATTTGAGGAATACCACGTACATATGGCGGCATAATAGTGCCCATCTGTCCTTTGTTGTAGATTTTACTCGTCGCATCGAATAGAAGGAGCTCTTTGGCATCCAACACCACCTTCACAATAAGCCAATGAATTGGTTTACATGTTATAAGTCTTCAAGTGTTTATGACAAAATACATCACATATATGTCGTCACACATTTTTCCAAAGGTGCGAGGATACTCTTGAGCAACTCTGTAAAGCCGGTAAGAAGGTATTGAGAGAATTCTTCATCGGCGAGGAAGGTTCTCTGGGTCATACGACTATGGTCCTTGTAATGCTCTTTCCTAAGCAACGCAAGGCATTCATCAATATGTGTAGATGGTGAAAAAGGTATTAGTACAACATGTGAAAATTGATGTTGTACAATGTGTGTAGAATGGTGGTACAATGTGTATTCAACGTGTGTACAATATACATTGTACCACGAACGTTGTACCACACATTATACCATGAACATTGTACCACACGTTGTAACACAAATTATAGACCTTGTGCAACGTCCGTTGTACCACGTTGTACAAGCACATTGTACCACGAACTTTGTACAACGTTCGTGAAAAATAAAAAAGAAGAGATGAAGAAATAAAAAATAGGAAGAAATAAAATAGGTTCATACCGCGTAAAAAATCTCTTTGGTTTGGGTCATCAGAATTTTCAAAAAAGTCTAGATCCCGAGTTTGTCTGAGTTCTAATTTCCATCCACCAACTTTTTCATTGACGAACTTTGTGACACAAATAAGGATCTTCTCATCGTACATAATCAAGTTCAGTGGTTTTGCGCCCTAGCTGGAGCATGCTTGAGGTTGAGCTTTCTCTCTAGCTACCTTTTCTACAACATCCTCTTCATCAGAGGCACCTATCTTTGTGTGTTTCCTTGTGGTGTATGGTATCCTCTTGTACTTGGATAGTTGTATTACTCTCCGCCTTTTGGGGGTCTTCGATTGTGCCCCTTTTTACCCTAGCCCCTCTTCTTCTTCTTCTTCTTCTTCTTTTTCTCTTTCTTCTCTTTTTCTTTTTCTTTTTCTTCTTATTCTTCTTGACTATCATCATAAAGATTTAATTAGGTTGTACCTATTTTTGGACATTCTTTATGATGCAATCTTCAATAATCTTCAAACGTCCTTCAAATATTTTGAAACATTATTCAAAAGTATTGAGACATCCTTCAAAGGTATTTAGATATCCTTTGACTTCTTCGTTAACAATCTTGAAATGTCCTTCAAATGTATTTAGATATCCTCTAGCTTTTTCTTCAACAGAATTGAGACGTCCTTCAACATTGTTGAAACATTCTTTAAAACTATTGATCTATCCTTTGATGTCTTCAACATTTTTAAGACCTTCTTCAACATTGTTGAGATGATCTTCAACACTTTTCAGACATCCATTGAATTGTTGCATCATCCTCGCGTACACAACTTCATACAGGTCATCTGCGGATTGTGAGGGAGTTTGTTGGGGTATTTTTTGGGGCATCCTGGATTGTGGGGCCGATGTTTTTTGGGGTATTTGTTGGGGCATCCTGGATTTTGTGGCCGAGGTTTGTTGGGGCATATTGGGTTTGTGGGGAAAATTTCGATAGAGAAAGGATTGGAGGTAAAGCCAAGAATCGAGGTGTTGCATACAATGTTCTCCTCGATTGCGGTGATTCAGATACACTAGGAAAGTCTTCAATGGTTATCATCGTCATTTCTTCATCGTAGAGGTTTTGAAAAAAATACAAGAGTACCTCTACTTATCTTGGACATCCAATCATCTACAACTGGATCAACTTTGTCTGGTTCGAGATCTATCATGTACATGACCTCACTTTAATTGGGAATGACAATACTGTTGATGTCTTGAATGTGAAAAGGAAGAAGAATTGTTAGTGTGCTACAACATGTACAAGGTATGGTACAACATGTGACTGGTACAATGTGCTCGTATGGTACAATGTGTATAAGATGTGGTACAACGTGTCCCTATGATACAACGTGCATGTGTGGTACAATGTTTGCATGTGGTACTACACACGTGGATAAATAACTGTTAGGCAACAAAGTAAAGACGAGAAAATGGAAAAGTGGGATACTAGAATTTTACGTGGTTCGACAAAATGCCTACGTCCACGGACAAATAGTAGAAGGTTTTTACTGACTCTAAAAAAATTACAACACTTTTCTCAAATTGTAAGGAGAAAACACCGGTATTCTCCACTTACAATGAGAAGAAAGACTCTCTAAAAAACCAAGAGAAGAACTTTAAAAACCACAATAGTATGGGATCCATCAATTGGGGTAAAATCCACCGAATTTTTGGATTTACCCCTTTATTTTTTTTTTTGTTTTTCTCCTTGAATGAGACCAACTAAAAGTGGGTTTACCCACTTTTGATATTTTTCCACTTAAAACCACTTTTTGTTGTATTCCTTCTTCCTTTCCACTTTGTCTTTGTCATGTTGTTCATGTTTCCATTAGATCCATAGAAGATCGACACCAAATAAATTTACCACTATTTACTGGTTCGTCAATATATCCACCATGTTTTCCTCTGTATGGATTTTTTGAATATCCATGCTGCCTTCCTCCACTTTTTCCCGTACAAAATGATATTGTACCCTTATGTGTTTCATCCTTGGATGAAATATTGGATTCCTTGCAAGATTCAAATCGCTCTGATTGTCACAGAACAAGACAATATTATCTTTTTATGACCTTGCTCCTCCTTCAACATTTGCAACAAAATTGTCTCTTTGTTAGCTTGTGTAGCCGCAACATACTCAGCCTATATCGTAGATGTCACGACGATAGATTGTAGTTTAGAAATCCAGCTTACAGCACTGTCAACAAGAGTAAATACGTATACTGTGGTGGATTTTCTTTTATCGAGGTCACCGGCATAGTCCAAATCGACATACCCAATAACAGTCAAGTCTGATCCTCCATAACGCAATGCAACATTTTTTGTGCCCTTGAGGTATCTCAAGATCCTCTTTACAACATTCCAATGCTCAACTCCAGGTTTTGCCATATATCGACTAACCGTTCCCACTACTTGTGCAATATTCGGTCTGGTACATACCATGACAAACATCAATCTGCCCACTTCTGATGCATACGGGTACTCGAGACATCTCCACCCTATCTTCTAACGTGCTAAGACTCATCTCGGAGGATAACTTGTAATTAACATGAATAGGGATAGAAATTGGCTTACAATCTTGCATGTTGAAATGACGTAAGATTTTACTGATATAGTTCTTTTGTGAAAGTCAAATCTTCCTATTATTTCTGTCTCGGTGATCAGAGGCTCATTATGAAAGAATCAAATATCTTATACCAATATCTTGCTGCCTGTTTGAAACCGTATACAGATTTGTTTGAAAATCCAATGTAGCACACAGTGCCAAAAAAACTCTAGCTGTTGTGAGTCGAACAACATGTGAGAAAATTTCATTGAAATCATTCCCTTCTTTTTAAGAAAATCCTTCACCACCAGCCTTGCATGATAACTTTCCAAACTATCGTTACAATCTCGTTTTATTTTGAAGACTCATTTATTTCCAATGGCCTTCCTTCCTTGTGGTAAAGGAACAAGGTCTCACGTCTTATTTTTTTTTTGAAGTGCTATTATCTCTTCTTCCATTGTTGTCATCCACTAAGATTCATCTTTTCCTTGAAATACCTCACAAAATGTGAGTGGTTCTCCATCTTCAAATTCTTTCTGCCAAACTAGTTTTCTCCTCTCTCTCGATCTTAACGTTGGAATTGGGTTTTAGAAGTCTCAGTTGGCCAGTTTCTTCAATATCTTCAGAAGAACATGGAACTTGTTGTTCCGTTCGATTTTCAACATCAACTCCCATCGTCTCTGGTCTTTCCAAAGAACTGCTATCACTTTTCACCTTTGCTTCTACAAATATGACATCTCTGCTGATAATAACCTTGTGGACAATTGATCCCACATGCGATACCCTTCACTCCATCAGCATACCCTAAGAATACAAAATTTCTAGATTTTGGATCTAGTTTAGTTGTTTCTTAGGTGTTATACATCGCATATGCAGTACATCCAAACATATGAAGGTTGGAATAATCAGTTGGCTTTCCATCAACATCTCCATAGGTATCTTAATATCCATTGCAGTTGATGGTGACCGATTTATCACATAACAGGTGGTCACAACTGCTTCGACCCAAAACGTCTTTGCCAAGCCGGCAGTTCTCAACATAACCCTTGTTCTTTCCAACAGGGTTCTATTCATCCGCTCTACTACATTGTTTTGTTGAGGTGTGTATACCACTGTGAACTATCTTTTAATTCCCTCCTATTGATAGAACAAATTAAACTCATTGCCAATATATTCTCTTCCATTGTCTGACCTCAAGCATTTGATCATTTTTCCCGATTCAAGCTCAATTCGCGCTTTGAAGATTTTGAAAACTTCAAATATATCGGATTTCTTCTTGATAGCATACACCCAACATCTCTTGGAGTAGTCATCAATGAAAGATACAAAATATCTTGCACCTCCTAGGGACATCTCCGGTGCTTGCAAAATATCAGAATGAACCAGATCCAAGATAGCCTTGCTTCTAACAGTTGAACTACTGAATTTGGATATATGTTGCTTACTTGTAACATAATGCTCACAAAAGGGTAATGTGACCTTTTTGAGCCCGGGAGAAGGCCTCGATCTACAAGAATCTTCAAGCCTCGTTCTGACATGTGATCTAGTTATTGGTGTCACAACATCTTTGAGTCTGTTGTTGAACTTGATTCTACAACATTTGTTTCTCCTTCCTGCACTGCATTTCCTTTAAGCATGTACAGATTGAATTCTATTTTTTTAACTTTCAGCACAACCAGCGCATTCATGATAATTGTCATGATCCCATTTTTCACATAGTTCTTGCACCCTATGTGATCTAATTGTCCAACAGACAATAGATTCTTTGTCAAGCCTTCCACATATTGTACCCCTTGAATGGTCCGAATAACACTATCTTCAGTTTTCATCTTGATGGTACCAATGCCAGCGTTATTCAAGACATGATCATTTCTCATAAACATAGATCCTTCTGAGATAGGTTTATAATCATTGAACCATTCTCTCTGAGAGGTCATATGCCATGATGTTCCTAAGTCCAGAAGCAATGCACCAGAGAAATTTTGTCTGTCTTCAGTAACCGTGGTTACCTCGCTGTACAACACTTCACCATTATGGGTGTTTGCAACGTTGCCTTGAGGCTTTGCTGCTTTCTCTCCATTTTTATTATAATTCCAACACTACTTCTTCGAATGATCTTTCTTTCCACAGTGAAAGCATTTAATAACCTTCTTACTTTCTGACCTTGATTTGTCAGCGCATTGGCTCTCACTTGAACCATGTTCCGTTGATTACCCTTTGATCATCTCTAAGGTCTCTATTTGTTACGAGCCTACCAACATGTCCTTCTTATTTTTGCGCCTCCGTTCTTCTTACAGAACAATAGTTGCAACTCAAAGACTATATAGTTTGTGCGAAGTTTGCTAGTCATATTCACGATGAGTGAATCATACAGATCTAGTAAACTTTGGAGCTAGATATCAGCAGACTCTTTTACATCTATTTTGTAACTCATTTTGGAGAGTTTTGAAAATAGCGTATTAAGCGTACTTATATGCTCTATCATGGAAGTGAATTCCGGGATCCAGAGAGTATATAATCTTCTTTTCAAGAAGATCTTGTTATGGAATGACATTGTCTCATATAGTTTTGAGAGGTATTCCAAGATCTCCTTTGGAGTCTCCAACTCTTCTACACTATTAAGGATGTCATCGACGAGACTGAGGTGCAAATGGGCAATGTCACTTTCATTTATTTTGATCCAGTGCTCATCAGCCATATCCTTTAGTCTTTCCCCAATAGCCCTCAAACAACCTCTTTCATCAGAACTGCCCTCATCTTTGTTTTCCATGTAAAAAATTATTCCCGTTGAACTTCTCTATCTCATATTGTGTTGACATTTTATCAGTACTTATCTCACTATAACCCAATTGTCGTATGAAAAATTGGTATTAAACCAGAGCTCTGATATCACTGTTAGGATCGGGCGTGGATAAATAATTGTTCGGGAACAAAGTAGAAATGAGAAAAATGGGACACCAGTATTTTAGTAGTTTGGCAAACGCCTACGCCCATGGGCAAATAGTAGAAGGTTTTTACTGACTCTCAAGAAATTACACTTCTCTCAAATTGTAAGGAGAAAACACTGGTATTTTTCACTTATAATGAGGAGAAAGGCTCTAAAAAATCAATAGGATAACCTTAAAAACTAGGAAAGACTACTTTCTCTCTCCGTTTTTCCTCTTCTCTTTCTTGTTTTGTGATTTTGTGATGATTCTGAACTCTCTAAAACCCGTTTTTATATAGGAGAAATTTTCGAAAAAACAAATATAGACCCACAACAACAGCGTGAGACCCACCAATCAGGGTAAAATCCACCGTATTTGGTAGATTTACCCTTCTGTTTTTTTTTTTCTTTAAGTGCGACCCACTAAAAAGTGGTTTTATCCACTTTTGAAAACCCATTAAACAAACAAATAGGGGAATCCCTTTCCCATCTTTAGGATTCTGGGATAATGAAAACAATAGCGAATTTTCAAAATAATTCATTCCTATTAGTTAACATTTATGTGCTTCCTATGTAGGGCAGAGGTAAAAATGTTTGTTATAACAAACCTATAGGTTGTTAAAGGTTTTAAGGGGTATTTTTTGGGAAGTGTTTTTAGGAAATTTTGATTATATATCTCTGGTGACATTTACGAAGAGTGTATTGAGAGTATTTTGTGGGGAGGAGAGGCAAAATCTCCAGAAAAAAATTTATATTGATATTTTTGTAAATCTTTCTTTCCTTCAATCAATATATACATAGTTTTTGGGTTTCGAGTCTTTGTTGTGAGCAAATCTTATCCCTACTTATAACAATATCCTTCGCTAGTTTTCTTTATCTAAAGGGGGTCTCATAAGTATCAGTTGAAAAATGTTTTTATTTTGTGATCTCTAACCTGTATGACAAAGAACAGGCGCAAGGCATAATCCAGGCGAGCAGACAAAATGTGTCGTCCATTAGGGTAAAACCTACCACAATTTAAAATTTGAAATTTGAAATTATTACGAGCCCATAAAAGCATTCTTTAGAAGAAACACAACCGGTCACTGAAGATAGGAAAAGTGACAACTTAATCAAGTATTCAAATTCTAAAAGAATCACTAGATTGACAAGCATTAGTTACTCTACTAATGCATAAACAATTATTTAAAACCAAGAGCAAACCATAAGGTCTTGTTGATAAAGGAGGAAAAGAGTCAAAGTGCAAGAAATCCAGATCGTTTACAAATGTGGAAGTCAAGGTTACCTACCTGATACAAAGGGGAAGGACACTGTGTCTAGACAAGTCAATAATGGTTGACTGTATCAACTTTTTCCTAACCAACCCATTTAACAAGATATTTTGGTTAGTTGAATGGGTTGTTCTGATAGTATGAGTTTAATGGGTTAAGAACCCAATTAGTTTCTATTAAATGGGTAGACCCATTTAACCCAATTAACTTAAATCTATTTTTTAATTTAATATTTTATCAATAACTTTAGATTATCGATAATTTTAGACATATACCAGATTATCCAATTCGGGTTACTCTGATCGATTCGATCCAAACTGATAAGAACAATCCAAATCGTTTGGAATATGAGTTATTCTAAAGAACCCATATGGGTTCATATTTTAGAAGAGTTCAGGTTCGGGTCAAGTCGATTCGAGTAAAACCCAATAAATCAGAACAACCCATTTAAAAAACTAAAAAAGCCCTAATAAATATTTTTTTTATATTTTATGTTATATTTGGTATTTTATTTTTTTATATTAAAAAGTGAACTATCTAAAAATCCCTAAAACCGTATAACTTGAAAGATCCGAAATCAAAATAATCCAAACAACCCGAACTATCCGAAAAACCTAACTTTCCAAACAAACGTAATTCGGGTTATTTCGGGTTCAATTTTTTTCAACCCGAACTGAAAAACATTGAGGTCCAACTTATTAAAATCTGAGGAATCCGAATCCGAACCGAAACTCGAGGAATCCAAACCGAAATCTGGATTCGACACCCTTAAATATACCAAAATCCGTCAATAAACTGTTGTACCTAGATTTAGTATCAAAACTAAAATCCGTACTCAAATTTTAAGAAAAAAAATTATTTAAATTTTGTCACCAAGTTTATGAACTAACAAAAATTTATCATTAAAATTTTGTCCCTCAATTGAGAGAGATTAAATTTTTTTCTCTCTAAATTTAAGGACAAACCAATCGTTTATAAATTTAAAGATGAACCCAAATTTATATCTAAATTTCGTTTTTAAATTAATGAACATAACAAAAAAATTCTAAATACGTTGTCTTTAAATTTGGGGATAAAAGAAAATATTATCTATGAAATTATGTTCTTAAATTTAATATAAAAAAATCTTATTAAATTTAAAGTTGAACCAAATTCAATTTCTAAATATAGAGAAGAAACAAAAATTTGTCCCTAAAATTTAAATTAATTTATAAATTTTAAATATAATATATATTCGAAATGAAATTAGACTTTGGATATCCTAAATTTTCCGGTCATATGATTCATATGAAAATTTAATTTTTAATATAAAATGATCTAATATGAATTTAAACAATAATATATATATATATATTAATAATTACATAATCCATATAATCCATTTAACCAAAAAAATCCAAGTCACTAATATATACAACTAAATGGATTGACTTCGACCATTAATTATTATAACCCATTTAATTTTGGATGGGTTTAAGCCAAACCATTGACATGTGCCCACTGCGAAACGGCGGAATATTAGAAATACCCTCATAGGGCTAAACCACTTCAAAAATACCTTTCCCCAAAATAATTATTAAATCCGAAAAATAAAAACTGAAGAAAAGACAAATTTGCCCTTAATGTTCGAACGTGGAAAAATGGAAGTTCGACAGTTTTTCGACGTGAAAAACTGCCGAAAACGAGAAAGCCGAACAGTTTTTCGCCGTGAAACCTGTTTAAAAGTTGATAGCAAGAAAGAAATAAGTGATTTCGAACTTGAGAGGGAACGATTTGAAGTTGACGAGAAGGAAAATGGCTAGAATCAGCAACATCACTGGCGAAGAGAGCACGAGTCAATCTTCAATGGCGTCAATAAGTGTAGGTAGTTCGATTTCTAGGGTTTTGCAAGCTTTCGAGTCACAAAATGGTTTATTGATTTGAAATGGGTGTCAGTGTCAGTGAGTCGGTTAGGTCGCAAGGGTCGCAGGAGTTGCATGAACATCTTCGACTCCGTGAGTCGGTTGAGTAGCAAGGGTCACAATAGTTTCATGACCATCTTAGACTCAGTTTATTGATTTGAAACGGGTGAGTGTCAGTGTCAGTGAGTCGGGTAGGTCGCAATGGTCGTTTGAGTGTCGCGGAGTGTCTGAGGGCAATGGATTATAATACAACATGTAAGCCTTTTAACGGTTCACAGAACCTTCAACTTTATTAGTATTAAGATGGGTCAAAATTAAAAATATATTTGATATGTTATTAAAATTTCAATTTTATCTTTTAAAAAAATTAATTTCAATTTTATTTTTATAATATTGATATTATCATATTGTTCGTATGACTCGTACGACTCGTATCGTCTATGCGATTCATACGACTTATAAGATCGGGAGAGCGT
>CM071874.1:25699990-25719391 GCA_036759665.1 Gynandropsis gynandra
GAAAAATTTGACAGCGGAGTATAAGCGTGTGGAATCTTATGAACGGTGAAAATCTATCAAACAAGCAATGAATAATCGGTATACGCGGAGATATGATACTTGGTACTGAAACTTAGGAGGTGAATGTAACTATAAGTCATGGTTTCAAGCATAATTACTTCAATTAATCGGAAATCAAGAAGACTTCTAAACACACCTAGACTTTTATTCACGATTCGACAAAGTCGCACAATAATGACTAAAGCTCGACAATTCATGCTAGGTATCCATCCGTTTATCTTAAAAACAAAAAATTCAACATCTAATCCTAATCATCTAATCGGAAATCATCTAATCCTAATCACATGTTAATACTCGACGAGTACTCCCCCCAGACTTGAATGAAACACCGTCTCGGTGTTCAAAACCTAAGAGAATATCGCATACCAAACAACGGGAAGAATAAGGGTTAGAACGTGTGCACCTTGTGTATCTTGCAATCCCGTGTTTGCATCCGGATGTTGTATGCGTCTCCTCCTCAAAGATGATATCGACGTTGAAAAACCTGTGAAAAGAATCACACAATCCAAAGAAGGAATACTATCTACCGAGTAAATCAATGTGAAAAGAAAAAGAATAAGTCCTAAAGAAAAATGAAATGAGGAATGCAAAATTCGGGTTGCCTCCCGAAAAGCGCTTGTTTAAGGTCTCGAGCCTGACCAAATGCTACCCATTAGTTGGACGTCCTCGACGTCGTCGCGTTCGTAACGTCTCGCGTGCATAGTGTGTTCGATAGGGCGTGGCACGCGGATTAGTGGGGTTTCTTGCACGATCAATCATGTCTTCCCTAAGTTTGATCATGATGTTCTCTAAGTTGGGGGCTAGATCGTGCTGTCCAAAAATTCTGGTCGAGCTGTCCATAGTTCCGGTTATGTACTCCATGAAACCGGTTAGGCATTTATCGCTTGTTTCCTCCAGCGTCTCCAGAAATTTTTGGTGTGTATGCCTTTGTGGTGAAGGTTTCATCTTCACCTTGGGCATCTTGTCAACGTCCCAATTGTGTGTTGGACGTTGGGTGTAGCTTTGCGGCATTTCGAGATCATTCATGTATTGATTTGAACCGCATACAGCTCGTGTGGCGTGGAAGTCTCGGTCGGTGGATTCCTCTTTCTTCTCATTATCAAGTAGCTCGTTTAGTACCTTGTATGGATCCTCTCCAGCTGCTAAGAGATCCATATCTAGGGAATCCGTATTCTGAAATTCGGCACAAACTTCCTCGGCTAAACTCTCAAAGATGCCTTCGGGGAACACAAAATCGATGACACATGGTTGTTCAAGTGTGTCCACCAAGCTGAACTCTACTTCCATTTCGGGTTCGTCATAGCCCTTATCAATGTCCATAGCCTTATCCTCTCCCATGTTAGATTCATCTCCTTTTTCAAATATCGAGGGATTTGGCTTATCTACCGTCTTTACGCGTTGACGTTGTGGGAACGGCAAAGGAGGTGGTCTAGGTTCGGGTTTGACATATTTAGGCTCTTCTTCCTCCTCTTTGTGCTCTTCTATGTTGCTGCTCTCTCGCTACTATCTAGCATGTGTATACCAATATATCTATTGCGCATCTCAAATACATAGACGCATTACGACCGCTATCCTAATCCCTAGATTCAATCGATTGACCTGGCGTAGATTCTAAACCGATTAAACCCTAAATCATGGCTCAGTTCCAAAGTCTAATGCCCTGGCGTTATTTGCAGCGAGTTGTGCAACTTCATTGCCGAAGATCTTTAGGTCATTAATCATGTCTCTATAACTTGCTTGCATCTCTCTAATCTCGTTGGTTTGATCTTTTTTTACTTGTAAGATTTGAGCAAGCATAGACATAATTTCGGCATTAGCTTCTTGTTGCAGACATGGGGGTGCATATGATGGATAATTCTGAATTTGGGGTTGCATCCATGGCTGAAAATTCCCAAATTCTTGTTCCCATGATTGTTCCGATGGACGGTATGAATTATATAGCATATGACGAGGTTCTGAAAATTGATAGTTCATCTCAGCTATATCGGCACTCCAAAAGTTGATGTTGTTCATATTACCTCGCAAAATAAAGAAAAAAATTCAATTAAGCTCCGAGAGGTAAAAATTCTTTTTTTTATATATATTTTTTGACTCTATAAGAAATAAAACAAAGACGAAAAACAAATGAAGACTCCGGAAAGGACTATGTCTTAATTCAAAAGTAATAACTCTAAAAATGCAATCAATTCCCCCAGCAACGGCGCAAAAACTTGGATGGTCGTTATATCAAGTAATAAATTACCTAGACTAACGCTTCCGCAAGAATACGGATCGTGTAGCAACTAGGGTCGAACACAAGGAATTGATGCGACTTATAAGCTATTAAACTAATGATTAAGACGTGATGAATCTAATGGTAGAAGGAATGCAAATGCAAATGCAAACTAACTAAACTAAAGATGGGAATGACTCAGCGACAAATCACCATAGGTATCAAGAGTTACACAACGATGTAACGAAGTTCTAACGAGATAATTGGTCTTAGGTACTATCACGAGTTCAGGGAATTCAAGCTCTCCTATAGGAACTGACTGGCGTAGACTTGTCCACTATCTAGCATGCATATACCAATGTATCCATTGCGCATCTTACATGGATAGACGCATTATGACCGCTATCCTAATCCCTAGATTCAATCGATTGACCTGGCGTAGATTCTAAACCGATTAAACCCTAAATCATGGCTAAGTTCCAATCGATTGACCTGGCGTAGATTCGGGAAGGGTATTTTTGAAGTTACCCCCTGCGAAACTGTAAAAGATGAGAACAAATGGACACATAAAAAGGATTAGGATACCAGAGAGAGATAATCTTACCTTAACTGTGTTATCTGCTGATGCACTCATTAGCACAGGTTCATTAGCCAAGAAGTGCAATGAGATTATTGAACTGTCATGTGCATCCCTAATGACCGCCTGAAGCCTTTTTTCTTAAGATTCCATATGCTTATGACACCAAATGAACCTCCTGGTGCTAAAAAAGGCTGCCAATCTGAAGAAAAGAAAAGGAGAGCAAAAATTTGAAACTATGCAACTTTCATCAGCTATAACAGTCCAAATAACGAAAAGCAAATTGCAAGCTTTCAAATCTAGGATTTGACTAGAAAACCGAACTAACATACTACCTTATGCTTGAGCTGACATCTGGTCTGCCTAATGTATTAATTGTAAACCATGATATTATGAGCAATTGTAGACAATAAACGTAACTGATGAATTACATGTAACTGTTAAATCCGACCTATTGCACATCGTAATGGCATTATCTTGATAGTCTTTACACTGGCAGGGAAATCGGTAGATAGCGACCGGTAACTCTTCGGATTACCATAACTAACAGTCAAATGATATAACAGTTACAAGACCTCAGTGTTCACCTGTACTGAAAGACAAAGCAGTAACAGCGCCTCTGGAGGAATGTTCAAAAGAGACTATCTCTTCATCCAAATTGATATTATGAAGAATGATCTTTCCATCTGCACAACCAATAGCAACAACATCCAGCGTAGGGGATGAAACACAACTATGTACAGCTGAATTCCATCCCTTAAACTCATAGAGCATTTTCTTAGTAATTGTGTTCCACAGCTGCAGAGGACCCTCTTGACTACCTACTAGAACCTATCCATATAGTTCCAAGAAAGAAAAACTTGCAACGAGATTATATGATGGTCTACAAAGAGAAATGGAAGTGAAGAAAGTTGAGGAAAAAGGAGAGAAATTACAGACAATAAAAAAAGTTCCCAAACTTAATTGACACGGTTATTTCAGTATTTGGCAGGAGGACTCAACTTGTTCAGATACGTATCTGGATGAACAATACAACTAGGAGTGAACTTTGTAGCAAGCTCAACATGTCCAATTGGAGTTGGATTTTCTTCAATTCCTTGGAACGCCCATATAAACATATTTCCTTCTATGTCTCAGATTAGGTGTTGTTATATGACTCATGAACTAATTACTTGATTCCATGAGCATCTTCATCTTCTTCTTACTGGTGCATGCAAAAATGTAAAATGGAATGAGAAATGTGTATGGTTGTGTTATGCCGTGAAGATGTTGAAAAATGGTTCTGGTGTGTTTGATGGTGTTTTCGGCAATGATAAAAATTAAGTGTGATACGGTTCACATCCTTCCCATTAGCGTATATATTTCCTTGCAAAAGATGGGTTTTAACCTAGAGACGAGCTCTTATATAACTCAGTACTAAATAAATTTAAAATAGGTTGTTTTTCTAGCAATTGACTTCTCAAAATGTGATGTGATGGTGAAAATCAGAGGTTTTAATTTTCTAGACCACTCTACCTCAAGTATACGGTACTTGTAGTAAGTACCAAGGTGGAACTTTGGGGACTTAGTGCGAATGTTAGAACTAAGAATTCACGAGAAGAAGATCGATCAATATGTGGTTATCAATCTAGAAAATAAGAGCATATATAAAAGAAATACGAGACTAGATTCAACAAGATAGAGTACCACGGGTTTTGGGAATGCCGGGACATGTAATGGATGTTTCTACGAAGATATGAAATCGAATGATATCAGTCGATGGGGAACTCAAATCTAAATCCACTATCTAGGAAATCGACGTCACTCATCTCTCGATCTAACGCAGAACATCTAGATGCATGAAGAATGAATGGGGAATTCTACCTCAACTATCAGAAATGACTCTCTCGATGTCAAAATCCTTTACCTAGGTGATAACATGTTATCCGTCGTAGTATTTACATTATTCTTAGGTTTAGATTAGATTAGATTTCTTGGACTTTACCGATTATTTGAGTTTATTCGAGGCTTTTATCTACTATTTCGTGTTTTGTGTAGGAAATGAAGACATGAAGGAAAACACGAATGATTACGGCAATTCCACCCCGAAAACATGTTTGAATGACAAGATACCTCATGTGCACTACCATGGAAGCAAACGAAACACTCAAACCTCGAGCGAAAGGAGCGAAACAGCAATGGCATGTGTACCCGCTCGGGCTATGGATGTGCACCCGATCGGGCTGCAAATTGGAGCAGAAAAACGCCGAGAACCAGCCCGACTCGGGCTGGTAGTGAACCCGCGCGGGCATGGGAGCCCGACCAGGCTGGAAGTGTTGCACGAGCGGGCTTGGGGTGTGCCCGAGCGGGTGGAGGTTGTGCCTGAGCGGGTCCACCTTTTTCTCAACAAACTCCGACCCGATCGGGCTGCACTTAAGTCAAGAAATTTGCCGTATTCATGCCCGACTCAGGCTTACAGGTTGCACGGTTGGGCAAGCCGGCCCGGTCGGGTTGAAAGTCATGCACGCACGGGCTAATGGACTGCATGAGCGGGTGCATTGTGTGCCCGAGCGGGTCCACCTTTTTCTCAACAACTTTCCTTGAATTTTGAACGGCCTGCACTTAAAAGGAACAAAAGGGGAAAGCCAAGATCAGACTGGAAAAGGCAAGAGAACAAGGGGGACGAACTAGGCAAAGGAGAAGAGAGAGAGCACGACCGAAGAAGGAGACTTCGGGGAACCGAAGGATTCGTCGGAGGTTACGCTCGGGATGATAGGGGAGTCGAACACTTACTTCGTTTTTGTTTGCTTCTCTATGTATTCTGAGTAGTTCTCGTTGCCATGGGTTAGGGATGCCATTGTATTGGATCGTTTAAGTTATTAATGCTTGATTTCGGTTTTGTCCCATCGTTCTTCATGCATCTAGAAGTTCCGCACTACATAGGGATATGGGTGACGTTGATTTCCTAGGTAGGAGATTTAGGCTTACACCAAGTCATTTCGAGCATTAGGGGTAGAGTTCCCTACTGTTCTTCATGCGTCTAGACGTTCTGCGCTACATCGAGAGATGAGTGACGTTGATTTCCTAGGTAGAGGATTAGATATTACTTCCCCGTCGATTGATACAAACCGACTTCATGATCCTTAGAAACATCCATTGCATGTTCCGGTATTCCGGAAGCCCATGGTACTCTATTTTTTTGAGTCTAACTTCGTCATCCTTTATTATCTTTACTTTTCCCGTTTCATAATCGTATATTGATCGATCTTCTTCTCGTGAATTCTTAGTTCTAACGCTGCACTTAGTCCCCAAAGTTCGACCCTTGTACTACACGAACCGTATACTTGCGGTAGAGTGGTCTTGGAAAAAATTAAAACCTATGATTCCACACATCACTAGGGAATCAACGTTACTCATCTCTCGATGCAGCATAGAACATCTAGATGCATGAAGAACGATAGGGAACTCCACCTCTATTAACGGAGTGACTCTCTCGATGCTTAAATCCACTATCTAGGAGATAAATGTACTCACCTCTCGATGCAGTAAATCTATAACCTAAACACATGAAGAACAATGGAAGCTCTACCTCGATATTCACCGTTCCTAAATAGATTAACCAATCGACTAGATTCTCATTAATCTAATTCATTCTAGGGTAAATTCCGAGACTCAAATTTGACTCTCTCGATGCCTAGACGAATTTTAATCTGATTCAAAAAGGTGATCAGCAACTATGAATGCATTACGTACAACAATGCGAATGAACAAAACTGAAATAAAGCATTAAGAACCAAACAATCCATTACATAGCATCCCTAGTCCATGGCAAAGAGAACTACTCAGAAATCATAAGGAAATAAACACAGAAAGTATTCATCTTCCTTATTTATCCAAGCGTGGCCTCTGACGAATCCTTCGGTTTCCCCAAATCTCCTTCCTCAGCTGTGCTCTCTCTCCTCTTTCTATTCTGGTCCATCTTCTTCTTTGGTTCTCTCTCTATTGGTTCTTTTTAAACTTCACGCTCGTTCAAACGAATGTCTGTGTCATTCGCTTGGTAGTTTCCATGCAAGCCCGATCGTGCACATGATGGCGCCCGATCGTGCAGCGTTCTTCCTTGAGGTGATCGACCGAGCATGGAACAAGCCCAGCCCGTGCAACATCTATGGGGTCTTTCTGGCCATTTAACCCGAGCGTGCATCAGCTTATGTTGTGTCGTGCATGTCCGTTCTTCTTCAGCTCGGTCATGCATGTGGTGATGCCCGACCGTGTTGTGTGCTCTTCTTCTGCCCGATCGTGCTTGGAAGGATGCTCGGTCGTGCTACTTGAAGTTATCAGCTCCCCGGTCGTGCTTCAAAGAATGCTCGGCCGTGCTATCTCAGGTTCTCAACACGACTGTGCAAGTGATGATGCCCAATCATGCTTTGATTCAGCTTGGTAGATCGGTCGGACAAGGAGTGATGCCTGGCAGTGCTATGTGTTCTCCATTTCCAATCTGCTCGGTCGTGCAGCAGTAATGATGCTTGGCTTTGCTCTTTTCACACTTTGGTCACTTTGGTCACATCTTCGAGTTGATTTTCCGTATTTAAGTTCTTGTGATGTCGTCTTTTCCTGCACAACATGCGAAATAATAGAAGAAGCACTCAATTGTGCTCAATATATCGGTAAAGTCTAAGAATGGTAACAAAACTAAACCTAGGAATGATGAAAATACTATGACTGATTAAGCATTATCAAACTCCCCCAGACTTACCCCTTTGCTAGTCCTTGAGCAAGACTAGAGTCGAATACAAGAAGAGTTAAACAACATTCGGATACTAGCACAAATACTTTGAAGAATTAGTCATCATGCACAACAACGCGTCACACGAATATAAGCCTAAGCGTACCTAGTTCAAACTTTTATGGATCGAAAGTCATGAGCCATGAAATCCTACATATAACCTAAGTTCATTTCATACCCTAGACAACGTCCAAGCAATCTCCATACCAATTCATCTATGCTTACGTGAGCTATCATTACAGTCGTTTCCTCATTTTTTTCTCTTTTTCTTCTTTTTTTGAGTTTCCATAATTGTTTTCTTTTAAAATCTGCGCTTAGTTTCAAGGACGTCGAAGTCGAAGCGGACAGCTTTCTACTTAGACCCAGGTTACCGATCGGCACACTCATAAGATCTTGCAATCTTAGCGGAGTAAAGAGCTGTGTCATTGAAGAATTGTTTAGACCAAAGATCACGCATCAACACTAACCCTTAGGACGTAGAGTAGCGCCTCAACCCATCACTTAGACATGAACCATCGAGATCGATGTACTCATGTCAATGTAAATCTGAATAGTTAGAAACTTATTCTAATAACAGCGGATATAAGCGCGTGGAATTATAAAATCAAATGACCATAAAAAATGAATGATAAAAAGCATCTAACAAGCAAAAAATGAACAATAAACTTGGAGATATGGATTCTTGGGACTGAAACCTAGGAGGGCGAAATGGAACTATAGATCATGTTTTCATGAACAACTACTAGACTAATCAATATCCAAAAGTCTTTCTTAGCAAACCTAGACTATTGTTCACGATTTGACAAATCACACAAAAATGACTAAAACTCGAAATTTCGTCTAGATATCCATCCCTTTATTCCCAAAGAAAGTAACAAAATAAAAAGAAAACTCACCATCTACTCCTTATCACATGCATGTTACTGGACGAGTACTCCCCCAGACTTGAACGAAACACCGTCCCGGTGTTCAAAACCTAAGCGAGAAACTCGCATACCAAGATACAGGAAAAGAAGCACCTTGTGCATCTTCCTGTCCCGAGTTGGTGATGTAGCTGAAAATTGTACGTGCCTCCTCCTTAATCGATGATATCAGAATGGAAAACTTATGAAAAAGAATCACACAATCCAAAGGAGAAAATACAACGTGATACCTAACCGTGTACATAAATGCAAAAAAAAAAGAATAAGTTCTGAAAAATGAAAAGAAATAAAAAGAAATATGAAAGTCGGGTTGCCTCCCGAGAAGCGCTTGTTTAAGGTCTCTAGCTTGGCCCTAATGCTCTCCTCATCACCATCAAGGTGGACGTCCTCATCTTCGTGTGCGACGTTTCCTGCATCTTGTCGTTTGTTTGGGTATAGCACATTGAATGATCATGCGCCTTGCAAGATCAGCGAGCCCGCTCGTGTCTTTCTCTTGCCCGGTTGTGCTGAAGTCCATGGCATATGCCCGGTCGGTGTGTCATGCTGATCGGTCAGGCGTGAGTTTCCAGTTTTGGCCGAGAGAGGTGCACGAATCGAGCTCAGCTTATGTCCGGTCGGGCTTGACTTGTAGGTGTGCGCCCGATCGGGTGGACATGTCTGATCGGTTGGGCGTGATTTTCTGCAACTTTGCACCGTGAATGTTGCACGAGTTAGGCTCTTCTTCCACCCGGTCGTGCTGCAGTTCATGGAATGTGCCCGGTTGGGTACTTGAATCTGATCCGTCGGGCATGTGCTTCTGCAACTTTGTTCCGCTGACGTTGCGTGTGTCGGGCTGATGTTATGTTGGATCGTGTTGTAGTCTTGAGGGGACGCCCGATCATGCACAAGGTGCTGCTCGATCGGGCGTCTGCAAATGGGAGCCGAGAGCAATGCACGAGTCGGGCTGCTGTGTTGCCCGATCGTGCTGCTCTCAAAAGGAGGTGCCCCGCCGTGCACAAGGTGCTGCCCGATTATACAGGTGATAAAACCAGTCCGACATTTTACTGCTTCATTACTTTGTGTCTCCTCTAAGGTCCTCGTTGCTCGTCTGTGCTCGTGTCATCGTCTTGATCCGTATATATAACCGTGAGATCTTTTTCCAGAGGTTCACTCAAGACATCAACGGAGAATATGGGCTCAACCATATGTACTTTCTTGAGGTCCTTATTCAACCCGAACTCCATCGTCTTTTCCCCTATCTTCATCGTCAAAATAATAGGTATCCTTTCATCTTCCTTCATATCCAAAACTACAAAATCGACGAGGATGTAGTAATCGCCTACCTTAAGTGGTACATCCTCCATAATACCTATCGGGTGTTTCACTGAACGATCAGCCATCTGTAATACCATCTTCGTAGATTTAATCTCTGCCATCTCCAATATCTCTCACATCGATAGTGCCATGTTGCTAACACTCACCCCTAAGTCATAGAGGGCATTGTGGATGGTAACGTTTTCGAGCTGACACTCACTCATCTTATGCTTCCTTATGATGCTCGGGGTCGCTAGGCTTAACCGTTGAAGACTTTGATCACTCTCCTTTCTCCAAGTTGTGGGGTTCGACATCTGCAAATTTTGTCCTGCTCCTTAACATGACAGCATTGCAATGCTCACGGGGATTCGGCTCAGGTTTCGCCGGAAGAATTCCTTGCTAATTAGAAGAGCTCGCTGCAAGTTGTGCAACTTTGGTGTCTAAGATCCTCAAATGCGTCTAAATTTCCCCAATTTGCTTCTTTACGTCTTCGTGATCTCGTCTTATACTTTTCAGCTCAACATGTTGATCTTTCTGTCCTTGCAAAGGCTGAGCAAACATGGACGTAATATCGATATTCTCCTCTTTGTGCGGAAGTGGCGCTGGTACTCCTCTTGGCTGATATCATTGATACACTTGCGCTCTAGGTTTGAAATTATGATTTTATGGATGGCTCTGAAACGGCTTCAGCTATTAGCTTCCTTGCAATGGGTTCAAGACGTTGTCGGTGTTCTTGTAGGACGGATTTGAATGATTCTTCCAGCCAGGATTGTAGGTGTTGGAATAAGGGTTGTTGGTGACATAATTCGCATCCGAAACATTCTAGAATTCGTGAGAATCGGTAGGTGTTTGGTGCATGTTTACCATTTGCAACTTCACCTCAGCAATCTCAGCACACAATGCAAGCACCTCGATGTTTGTTCCCTTAGCTGGTGTTCGACGACTATAGCCTCCCGACAAGGTGTTTCTTCCGTTGGCCATCTTCTAACTCTTGGCCTCAATGACGGTGAGTGGGTTGTCATGTAGAGAACCTCCACAGGCAGCATTCAACCAATCACGAACGTCGTCACGAATACCCTCAATGAAAGTGGCAATGAGGTATCTTTTATCCATCCCGTGGTGAGGGCATTCACGTTGATATCCTTTAAGTCGCAGCCAAACTTCTGGAAGACTCTCTTTATCCTCTTGCACAAACGAATTAATCTTGTTCTTCCATAGCTGCGTCTTGTGGGGTGAGAAGAATCGCATCATGTAGCGTTCTTCGAGTTGGCTCCGCGTGTGCTTAGAATCTAGTGCTAGCGTGTAGAGCCACTCGAGTGCACGTTCCCTGACTGAGAACGGGAAGGCAAGTGGTGTGGGTTTAACACGAGTTTATATTTTTCCTAGACCACTTCACCGCAAGTATACGGATCGTGTAGTACCAGGGTCGATCTCTAGGGACTAATGCAGCTAAACTAAGAACAAAACTAAACTAAGATGAAAGAAGATAGAATGGGGTGTGATCCTAAAACTAATCCTAATGGTGACAACGAAACTAGGTTGGGGATAAAATTAGATATGGTAAGCACTATGGGTGTACGGGATACCGGGAATTGCATAGATGAACGACAAAGGATCATAGATCTATAACCTATTCTTGACAACGGGAAATTCATGCCCTACGGTGAGGAGTGATTCTTCCGAGCCTAAACCTCCTAACCATGGATACGTGCAACCCTACCTTCCAGCAGTGATTAACACGTACCATGGCAGCATTACGATCGCAATCACTATCCCTAAGATGACTAACTGACCGGTCAGATTCTCATTAGCCGATCTTAATCTACAACGTAACGGACCGGATTCGTTCCTTAAGCTTCCAGCAAGGTTCGAAATCCTATGTTGCTGAGCGGTCAGCACTAGCGTAGGAATGATAATGCTAAGCGTAGAACCGTAAATCAAGAATAAATTAATAAAACTAAGCATTAATGCGAAACATCGTTCATACACACAAATCCGATATCCCTACCCGCAGTAGGGACTCTACTCACTCATGGAAGAAATAAAAGAGGAAGATAACAAAGTCCTATACATGATAAACTCTAAGGAATTCGATGCCTCGACCGAGCCTTCCCAGATCTTTTTCCAGCCTTTCCTTGCCCTATTCGTCGCCCCCTTTGCCCTAGATCTATTCTGTTCCTTAAATCTGCTCGTTTGAAAGTTAGATCTAGGTTGTTGTGGATTACACGGCCCGCTCGGGCACATGTATTGCCCGGTCGTGCAGAGGCTCGCCCGGTCGTGTAACTGTTTGTTCCCGATCGCATGGTTGAACGGCCCGAGTTGTGTAAACTCTCGGGGCAAATTGGATGGACCAATGCCCGAGCGGGTATACTTCTTGCGCCCGATCGAGTAATGCTACCCGATCTCTTTGCCTTTGTGCCCGGATTGTGGAAAGTGTGTGGTAAAACCCCGTAGGTTTTACCCGAGCGGGTGGATGAATAGTGCCCGACCGGGCACCCTTGTCTCCTTGTAATTTCTCTTTTCCGCTCGTTGCTCGGGTGTTCCTTTGGGTTCTGGAGCTCTGAGTAGATATGTCTTCAATTCATGTGGTTTTGAACAGGAATCCTTCATTTTATGCTCATTTAGGCCTTGTCGCCTAAAAACCTGAAAACCAACAAAACGGGTGTGTGAAGCTCGAAATCATATCGGATAAGTACATGTATACATAGAATATAAGCGAAAATGACTCTAAAACCTATCCTAATATTGATACACTTTCAGTGTTATCAGCAAGCAACATTATCGCTTCATCTTCTATCCCGCGGTATGCTATCATGTTTGAACACAACATCTTGAACTGAATAAGATGCTGGTTCGGATCCTCTGTAGATCGTCCCCTGAATGGCGATTGACTCAACATCTGAATGAAGGCCAGTTCGAGCTCAAATCTCTTTCGGTCTATCTTGGGCCTTCGGATGCAAGAGAGAAGCTGTGTGTGTTTAGGCGCCGTGTACACCTCATATGTTTCTGGTGCTTCCTCCTCAACCATCTCTTCTTCACTAGACGAATCTGTTTCGCGCTCAATTGTTGTGTTCTCAAGACTTTCAGAACCACTACGTCTCACTTTTCGCTGTCTTATCAATGCTCGAGTAGTCCTCTCAATTTCGAGGTCAAAGAGGAGTTCTTTACCCTTCGAATGCCTAGACATATACCGAGTAATCTGCACGTAGGAAAACAACAAACAATGGCTTAGCTCGGATGAGATGTATTAGACTCAAAATAAAAGAAAAAATGTAGAAAATAAAAACAAACAAAAGACTCGGAAATGACTGAATCTAAACTCAACGCCAAAAACTTGATGGTGGGAAATCAGATGTTTTAATTTCCTAGACCACTGTACCGCAAGTATATGGTACATGTAGTACCAGGGTCGAACTCTGGGGACTTAATACAAATGTTAGAACTAAGAATTTTTGAGAAGAAGATCGATCAATAAGTAGTTATCAATCTAGAAAATAAGAGCATAAAAGAAATAAGAGACTATATTCAACAAGATAGAGTACCACGGGTTTAGTACCACAGGTTTCGGGAATACCGAGACATGTAATGGATGTTTCTACGAAGACATGAAATCGGATTATATCAATCAATGGGAAACTCAAATCTAAATCCACTATCTAGGAATCAACGTCACTCATCTCTCGATGCAACGCGGAACATCAAGATGCATGAAGAACGAATGAGGAATTCTACCTCAACTATCAGAAATGACTCTCTCGATGCCTAAATCCTCTACCTAAGGAATCAACATTACTCATCTCTCGATGCAGCACGAAACATCTAGATGCATGAAGAACGATAGGGAACTCGACCTCTAGTGTCGGAAACAATGGGAACTCGACCTCTATTAACGGAAGTGACTCTCTCGATGCCTAAATCCACTATCTAGGAGATAAACGTACTCACCTCTCGATGCAATAAATCTATAACCTAAATGCATGAAGAACAATGAGAGCTATACCTCAATATTCACCGTTCCTAAATAGATTAACCGATCGGCTATATTCTCACTAATCTAATACATTCTAGGGTTAATTCCGAGACTTAAATCTGACTCTCTCGATGCCTAGACGAATATCTAATATCATTCAAACGGGTGATCAGAAAGTATGAATGCATTACGTACAACCCATCAAACCATGCGAATGAGCAAAACCAAAATCAAGCATTAAGAATCAAACAATCCATTACATAGCATACCTAATCCATGGCAAAGAGAACTACTCAGAAATCATAGGGAAATAAACACATAAATTATTCATCTTTCCTATTTCTCTAAGCGTGGCCTCCGCCGAATCCTTCGGTTTCCCGAAATCTTCTTCCTCACGTGCTCTTTCTCCTTTTTATGTTATGGTTCGTCTTCTTCTTTGCTTCTCTCTCTACTGGTTCTTTTAAACTTCATGCTAGTTCAAACATATGTCTATGTCATTCGCTTGGTAGTTGCTATGCAAGCCCGATCGTGCACATGATGACGCCTGACCGTGTAGCGTTCTTCCTTGAGGTGATCAAATGGGCTTGGAACAAGCTCGTCTCGTGCAACATCTATAGGGGTCTTTCTGGACATGAAGCCCGGCCGTGCATCAGCTTATGTTCGGTCATGCATGTCCCTTCTTCTTCAGCTCGGTCGTGCATGTGGTGATGCTCGCCCGTGTTGTGTGCTCTTCTTCTGCCCGAACATGCTTGGAAGGATGCTCGGTCGTGCGACTTGAATTCATCAGCTCCCCGGTGGTGCTTCAAAGGATGCCCGGCCGTGCTGTTTAAGGTTCTCAGCCCGACCGTGCAAGTGATGATCCTCGGTCATGCTTTGATTCAGCTTGGTAGACCAGTCGGGCAAAAGGTGATGCCAGGTCGTGCTATGTGTTCTCCATTTTCCAATCTGCTCGGTCGTACAGCAGTAATGGTGCTTGGCCTTGCTCCTTTCACACTTTGGTCACTTCGGTCACGTTTTTTGGTAGATTTATCGCATTTACGTGTATTTGCTTGTGATATAGTCGTTTCCTACACAACACGCGAAATAATAGTGATCATCTCGTTTTCATACATATTTCTTGCACGATTTTAGAGATGTTTATGATATATATGCAATGCTTTACGTATGATTACTTATCCGTTTTACTAGTTTTCGTGTTTTCATGTTCTTACAGGTTTTTACGTGTATTCGGTTCATTTTGGACCTAAAGGACGTGTACGAGACAAATTACCAACATCGAGGATCATCACGGGACAAACGGGACGAGAATCGGCATAGAATAGCCACTACCCGCGCGGGTAACTCCTTAGCCCGAGCGGGCATTTGTTACGGCGATTTTGTCCAGCGAATTGAGCACGAGTCGAGCGAGAAATACCCCGCCCGGGGCCTGAGCCCGAGTGGGCAGCATATGAGCCCGAGTGGGCAGCATATGAGCCCGAGCAGGCAGACCATGAGCCCGAGCGGGCAACCCTTGAGCCCGAGCAGGTAGCCTCTTTTCCATCGCGTTCTTGCGCATTGTTCCGTGCCATACCCGAGCGGGTCATTTACCGTGCCCGTGTAGGTTTTGTCCGTCACCTGCAACTCCAAGTAAGTTAATTTGACATAAAACAAATGGGAGGTTGTTGGGGACTTACACAATAAGGAAAATAACTTTAGAGAAGAGGAATAAGTGATATTTCGCTGGATGCAGTAATGGAAACGTGACCCAACTTATTCAATAATGGAAACGTGACCCAACTTATTCAATAATGGAAACTCATGAAAAGACAACAATCGGTGGCTGCTGCAACATAAGGAAGAACAGAACGTCCAGAAGGAAAGAGAGGGAGAAAAGGAAAGAAAAGAGGAAGGAAAGAAGAGGAGAGGAGTGAGAGGTCGAGCTCATTCACCAAGTTTTCGGTTCTTGATCGAGAAGAGAGAGTAGAGAGAAGGAGGAGGTTCTTGCGAAGGAGACTTGCAAGGAGCATTGGAGATCAACCCAAGACTTCGGTTTCATTTGGTTTTCATGCTCCTTCGACCTTCTATTTTGTTTATGATTGTTTACGGACGCATGAGTGAGTAGTTTTTTTGTTCTAGGAGAAGGGATTAGCCCATGGCTATCCCGGAACCACTTTTGATTTATCTTTGAATGCATCTTCCCGTTTTCGTTTATCTATTCTTTATCCGAGTGCTTAATTTACTTATGTTTGCATTGGCCACATAGATACATGTGTTAGGGATTAGGAGAAGGACCGAAAGGAGAATTCTAGTCCGTTTCCGTCTATCTATTCTTTATCTGAGTGCTTAAATGACTTGTGTTTGTGACGGCCACATAGATACATGTGTTAGGGATTAGGAGAAGGACCGAAAGGAGAATTCTAGTCCTAGAAGATTAGGTCTAGAACAATCGAGGTTAGGCCACGAAAGTAGGGTAGCAGCGGTTGAGGATAAAACGGATGAATCACAGTTTTTATGGGTTTAGTTCAAGGTGTCAACCACGAAAGTAGGGGATAACTTGACTAGATCACGTGTCTATGCCTCGAGAGAGGGTAGATATCATATTAGGATCGTCTGCCTTAGATAACTTGACTGGGATTGCATGATAGATAGGTTGATTGTTGGTTTCGGAAGTCGTGTGGTGAAACTGATTTTCTGGCACGTTTGTCTCATTCTTAAGAACTAGTTTGTTTATTTGTTTTTTAGTATTTCATTCTTAAAATCATATTTCGTTTATTAGCAAGTTTGATTCACAACTAGAGTTTAGGTTGTGTTGCCTAGTCCCTGTGGGATCGACACCTGAAGTACTACACACGTGCCGTGCACTTGTGGGTAGTTTAGGTTATTTATTTAACTTTGATAACGCATCAAGTTTTTGGCGCTGTTGGCGGGGACTATTGTCAACGCGTCTTAGATTTGAGCCCAGAGTCTTTCTTGCTTTTTTTTTTGTTTTTATTTTCTTTCGATTCTTTCTACCTAATTCCATTCGTTTGTCCTTTGTCGGTTTATGACCAGGTCTCAAGGTATTTCTAGTCTACTTCGAATCAACCCAAAGATCGAGCGAACTTGCAGACAATTGAGAAAGGGCAAGGAAGAAGGTAACACAGAGCCGTCAGATCAACGAGATATGGATAATCAGAACGGCCACGAACAGCTTCAGTTACCTCTCGGTAATTTTGGCATATGCAGCAACAGCCACTCGCGCCTCAACCGCGAGAACCACGGGCTCCTCCACCACGTCGTCTCAGGGATTACGTGGTGCTGAACATGAACAACATTCAAACAGCCATAAGGATGCCTGCTGTTGCGAGAGAACAGTTTGAGATTAAGCCAGCAATGATCAACATGGTTTATCAGAAGCAATTCATGGGTGGAAATCATAAGGATCCCCATCAGCACCTCAGAGACTTCCTTGAGCTTTTTGGTACGTTCAAAATACACGGAGTCTCAGAGGATGCGATCTTATTGCGTCTTTTCCCCTTCTCAATTGGGGGGAGAGTGAAAACTTGGCTGCAATCGCTCCCCGCTCGATCTATCACTACTTGGGATCAACTCTGCATATTGTTCTTATCGCGTTTCTTTCCTCCGAGCAAGACGATTCAAATGAGGGGGGAAATCACAACGTTCAGATGCAGAGATGGAGAAACTTTGTTTGAGGCGTGGGGCGGATTCAAGGATCTTCTACAGTTCTGTCCACACCATGGTCTTGAGCAGTGGTACGTTATCCAAACCTTCTACAACAGAATTTCATATGAGCACCGTACGACGTTGGATAACGCTGCTAGAGGATCATTCATGGATCTGAGTGTCGAGGAGGCATACGAGCTGATTGATAACCTTGCCATGAACCACACCATGTGGTCAACACCGAGAGGTATGCCTAAAAGCACTCATCGTCTATATGAGCCGAATCAGAGCTGGGCAACGGGTAATGCAGCGAACGCCATGTAGCGTGTGAACTGTGGAGATACGGAGTATGTAGCGTATCAATGCACAGTACATGAGGATTTATAACAGATGAATTATGCCTAGCAGCAAGGAAACACTCAATTCGGGAATACCTATAACTCGAATTGGAGGAATCACCCAAATCTTTCATATCGAACGACTCAACCGGTAACGTTTTCGGGGTTTCAGCAAAGGCAGCAAACTTTTCAGCAAAACAACCAGAAATTCCAGCAAGCTCAGCAAGTTCCGCAAGCTCCTCAACCTCCTCAAGCCTCTTCGTCAAACCTTGAAGGAGTGTTGCTCGAATTTATTAAGGAGCAGAGGCAGCAAACATCGACTCAAACCAAATTCAATGCGGATGTGGGGACAATGATTAGTGAGCTTAAATCTCATATGGAGTCCTTGAGCACACATGTGAAGATGTTAGAAAATTCTATAGCACAACAGGCCGCCTCATCCTCTCGGAATCCCGGACAGCTTCCCGGTAAACCCAATCTTAACCCGAGAGAGCACGTGAACGCCATCACCTTGTGCAGCGGGAATGTGCTCGAGAATCCTCCCCCGAAAGAGCAAGAGAAGGTTGCTGGAAAATCAGTGGATAAAGGAAAGGGCATTGTGAATGAGGACAGAACTGATCCAGAATTGGAGAAATTGTACGTTGCTCCACCGGCATACAAACCTCCAATACCGTATCCTCAACGGTTGGTGAGCAGCAAGAACGAGGTAAGGTATGGACGGTTTGTAGAGATCCTTAAGAAGCTTCACATCAACATACCGTTCGTAGAGGCTCTCCAACAAATGCCCATGTACGCCAAATTCCTCAATGAAATTCTGTTCAAAAAAGGGCGTATCGAACAGAGTGAGACGATAGCACTCACCGAGGAATGCAGCGCCATACTTCAAAACAAGCTGCCCCCGAAGTTGAAGGACACTGGAAGCTTCTCCATTCCGTGCACAATAGGTAATCTTGATATTAATAAAGCGTTGTGTGATTTAGGAGCAAGCGTGAGCCTCATGCCACATTCGGTCTTCAAGCGGATGAACTTCGGCGACCTCAAACCTACCAAGATGTCTCTCCAACTCATTGACCATTCGGTAAGATATCCGGTGGGGATTGTTGAAAACATTCCCACCAAGGTAGGTAATATTTGTATACCCGCTGACTTCGCAGTGGAGAAGGCGCCCAAACTCGAGTTGAAGCCTTTTCCTTCTTCTCTTCGATATGAATACCTCAAACTTAATGATACATACCCCGTTATTGTTAATGCTGACTTGAGTGCAGATGAGACGCAAAAGCTACTTGAATGCTTGAGCAAGCATAGGAGAGTGATCGGATACACCATCGAGGATATCAAAGGACTAAGCCCTTCGTTATGCATGCATCGAATACTCATGGAGGACGGGCATAAACCATCGATTGAAGCGCAAAGGCGGCTGAACCCCAACTTAAAAGAGGTAGTGAAAAAGGAGATACTGAAACTTTTGGATGCAGGTATCATATATCCTATCTCGGACAGCGAATGGGTGAGCCCCGTGTATGTCGTGCCAAAGAAAGGAGGAATGACGGTGGTACGCAACGATAACAATGAGCTGATTCCAACAAGAACCGTCACGGGGTGGAGGATATGCATAGATTACCAT
>CM071874.1:25735950-25761782 GCA_036759665.1 Gynandropsis gynandra
ACGTGTCTATGCCTTGAGAGAGGGTAGATATCATGTTAGGATCGTCCTCCTTAGATAGCTTTAATTGGGATTGCATGATAGATAGGTTGATCGTTGGTTTTGGTAGTCTTGTGGTGAAACCGGATTCCTAGGACGTTTGTCTTATCGTTAGAACCCAAGTAGTTTATTTACTTTCAGTATTTTATTCTTCATCCACATTCTTTCGTTAGCAAGTTTGATTCGTAGTTCGGGTTTAGGTAGTGTTGCGTAGTCTCTGTGGGATCGACACCTAAAATACTACACACGTGCCGTGCACTTGCGGGTAGATTAGGTTATTTATATTTAACTCTGATACGCATCACAATCATGTATGTAACAATTTTATCATGTTTTATCATACTTCTCCAATTAAAAACATCTCGGTAACTTTGCCAAATGGTGTTAATCTTTCTGTTTCACATATTGTAGCTGAATCTTACCTTGAATGGGAGAGAAGAACATAATTGGTGTTAGAACTTCATCATTATTCTGAACGCAAAAAAAAATCAACTTGCTACTTCTCGTTTTATAGATCATGCTCTCGTTTGGCAGGATCAACTCATGATCTCTAGAAGAAGAAATGAAGAGGATCCTATCAGAATTTGAAGGGAAATGAAAACCATCACGCGATGGTGTTTCGCTCCTCAACATTTCCATCGAGAAAACCTCAAAAGGCTGAGACAATTGAAGCATGGTGATAGAAGTGTGGATGAATACTTCAAAGAGATGGAGATGCTTTTAATTTAACCAGCACCGAGGAGAGTAGAGAAGCAACCATGTACAGATTCCTTGGTAGTTTGAAATAAAAAGATTCAAGATAAAATGTCAACTCGACACTATGTAGAACTGGAAGATTTGTTGCACTTGGATTTGAGTTGGAAAGACATATCATGAGAAAGGAAAAATCACATAAAAGGTTTGGTTCAAACTCATCAAATTCTCGGCCACCTTTTGACAAAGATAAGAGGTGTTTTGTTGCCTCAAAATCAATGCCAAAAGCTGAGAATAAACCTGAATCTTCACAATCAAAGAAATTAGGTAGTCTTAATGCTCTTCCATCATGAACACGAGATATTAAGTATTTTAAGTGCCATGGACTAGGTCATTATGCTAATGAGTGTGCAAATAGAAGAGCTTTAGTAATCTGTGATGATGGAACAGTTGAGACAGAGCCTGAAAGTGAGTCTGAATCAATTCTATTTCTGGAGGAAGACATTATGGAACAAGAGGATGTCAAAGGAGAGTTGTTGATGGTATTACGAGCCTTGAGTTTGCGAACAAAAGAAGAGGAGATAATCCAGTGTGAGAAAATCTTTTATACAAGATGTTGTGTTAAAAATAAGTTTGTTTCTTGATTATTGACAGTAGGAGCTGCACTAACGTGGCAAGCATGACTTTGGTGGAGAAGCTGGGTTTGACAACTCAAAGACACCCAAAGCCATATAGACTTACATGGTTGAATGAAAGTGGTGCTTTAAGGTGGACA
Organism: Gynandropsis gynandra; assembly: GCA_036759665.1. Taxonomy (NCBI): domain Eukaryota; kingdom Viridiplantae; phylum Streptophyta; class Magnoliopsida; order Brassicales; family Cleomaceae; genus Gynandropsis; species Gynandropsis gynandra. Next base: position 25,737,455 of record CM071874.1, read on the forward strand.
AACAGGTGAAAATTCCATTTTGTATCGAGAGATATGACGACGGATTTCTTTGCGATGTTGTGCCAATGCAAGCAAGTCATATACTTTTGGGAAGTCCTTGGCAATTTGACAGGCGTGTTCAACACGATGGATACAACAATAAATACACTCTCGAGCACAAGGCAAAGCAAATCAGATTGGTTCCATTGACTCCAAAAGAAATCTTTGAATGCCAGCTCTAAAATAATCAAGAATGAGAAGAAACAAATGAATGTGTGTCACCATGAGGTAGATCACTAAAAAAACTTGTGAGGTCTCGAGAAAAATAAAATCAGAGTGTGAACCCGTGAGATCAAACACAATTTTTTCATGAGAGCTAGAGAGATCAAGAAAGCATTGTTTTCACAATAGCCTATGTTTGTACTTTTGTACAAAGAGGCATATTTGAACACTAACGAGCTCATACATTTTGTTCTTGGTGTTTTCTTTGATCTTTTGCAGGAGTTCAATGATGTTTTTTCAGAGGAGATTCCAAGTGGACTACCACCACTTTGAGGGATAGAGCATCAAATCGATTTCATTCCCGGAGCAAGTATTCGAAACAAACCAGCGTATAGGACCAATCTAGAGGAGACTAAGAAGCTTCAACGACAAGTTTATGATCTGATGAAGAAGGGATACATTCAGGAAAGCATGTCTCCATGCGTCGTGTCGATGATTCTTGTCCCAAATAAAGACAATATGTGGAGAATGTGTGTTGATTATCGTGCATTCAATCAAATCACGGTAAAGTATAGACATCCAATCCCTAGACTTGATGACATGTTTGATGAGTTACATGATTCAAACGTGTTTTCTAAGATTGATTTGAAGAGTCAATATCATCAAATACGCATGAAAGAAGGTGATGAATGGAAAACTGCCTTTAAAACAAAGCATGGGTTGTATGAGTGGCTTGTAATGCCTTTTGGACTCACAAATGAACCTAGCACGTTTATAAGGCTCATGAATCACGTTTTTAGGCACTTTATTGGTAGATTTGTTGTTGTTTATTTCTATGATATTCTGATTTATAGTAAGAATCTTGAAGAGCATGTTATATGGGTGATCATATTGATGTTACATACATGGTATATATACAAGTATACCTTAACCTAACAGAGTCCTAATGTTAAGGTAATTGAATCTTAATGTTAAGGTAATTGAAATATTATCTTCTGATATACATAATATTCTCCTATATACGCCCTCAAGATGAAGAACGACTAGTGATTCCAAACTTGACACATAACGGTTGGAAAGCAGACCGAGCTAACGGCTTCATGAGTAGGTCCGCCAACTGATCTGCAGAGGCTACATGAGAAACACGAGGCATCCCAGCTTTGACTTGAGGACGAACAAAATGATAATCAAGTACGATGTGCTTCATACGAGAGTGAAAAACTGGATTGGAAGAGAGATATGTGGCACCGATATTGTTACAAAAAATTACAGGTGTCTGAGGAAGTGAGACACCAAGTTCAGTAAGAAGATGAACTAACCAACGAAGTTCAGTAGAAGCAGCAGCAAGAGACCGATATTCTGCTTCTGTTGATGATCGGGATGGCAGTCCATGTTGTTTCTTCGAAGTCCATGATATGGGGCGTTTGCCAAGAAAAATAATGTTGGCACTGGTAGAGGCGAAATCATCTCTGTCACCTCCCTAATCCGCATCGTTGTAACCATGTAATGAGATCGGGTTGGAAGTAGAGAAGAATATACCAGTGTTCGTAGTTCCAGCAAGGTAGCGTAGGACTCATTTTGCAACTGTCCAATGCTCAGTTGCGGGAGCATGTATGAACTGAGATAACTTATTCACAGTGAAGCTGATGTCAGGACGAGTGTGAGACAGATATTGGAGGTTGTCAACAATCATTCTGAACTCAATTGCGTTATCAAGAGGTGCACAAGATGATAGGCTGAGACAAACAGTGGAAGCCATCAGAGTTGTCACAGACTTAGCATATGTCATAGAAACACGATTCAGTAGATCATGGATGTACTTGCTTTGTGTGAGAAGGAGACCTTTAGGAGTTCGATATGCCTCAATGCCCAGGAAATATGTGAGATCACCTAGATCCTTTAGTGAGAATCGTGCAGCCAGTGATTGAATGAAGGTCTCAACATGGCTTGCATGGTTTCCTATGATGACTAAATCATCAACATAAACAAGTACATATAGTAGAGATCCTTCATTATGCAGTATAAAGAGAGATTCATCAGCCATAGAGTTCACAAGGCCAACAAAGAGAAGAAACTTGCATAGTTTAGAGTACCATTCCTCGGGGCTTTCTTTAGACCATAAATTGCCTTATTGAGTTTGCACACATGATTTGGCTGATCAAGATCAATGAAACTTTGAGGTTGTGACATGAAACTTCCTCATACAGATTACCTTGTAAGAACGCGTTGTTTACATCAAGTTGACGGAATGTCCATCCACTCGAGACTGCTAAACTAAGGACAAGTCTTATGGTTGTTTCCTTGACCACTGAAGGTCTCATGAAATTCTACTTCGGATCTTTGGTGAAATCCCTTTGTGACCAGACGAGCTTTAAATCTGTCAACAAATCCGTCAAGAAGATGTTTGATGCGGAATACCCATTTACAACCCACAATGTTATGTGCTTCAGAGGGTGGAACTAGTTCCCAAGTGTTGTTTCGGACCAAAGCATCAATTCAATCCCTCATGGCTCTTCTTCAGAGTGAATGTTTGAGAGCCTCAGTTGTTGTACGAGGTTTTGAGTCCTGAGATTCACAAGAAACATTATAAGAAAGCCTTTAAATTGGTTTATAAATATTATTCTTGCCCCTTGTGTGCATAGGATGAACATTCCGAATTTGTGAGATGTGTTGAGTATCAGCAGGTCGACAGAGATGGCAGCAGGTGGAGACAGAGCATCATTCTCCGATGTTTGTTCTGGTGAGGAATTCGAGTAGGGTGGCACATATGTAGCAGATGTCAAGAGTGGCAAGGGGCAGTGGGAACACGGGTGACTAGAGGACTGAGACAGAATTTAACCGCATAGGAAAATATGTGGAGAGATCAGAGTAAGGGGCAATGTGTTCAAAGAATTAAAAATGTCGAGATGAATAGGTGTGAAAGTGTATGAGATCCAAACAAAGATATACACTTTGATTGGGAGAGTAACCAATGAAGATAAATGGTGTAGATCGAGGAGACAGTTTGTGATCAGAGTAAGGGCAAAGCCAGGGGTAACAAAGGCATCCAAACACTTGAAGCTTAAGGTAGTTTGGTTCTTGTTGGAAATGAAGAGCATATGGAGAAATGTGGGGATGATTTGGGGTACACATGCAATTAATGAGATACACAACAGTGGAAAAAGCGAATGACTAGTGGGTGATAGGCAAAACGACATGAAGAAGAGGAGACAAACCAGTTTTGACAATGTGTCTATGTCTTCTCTTAGACATGCCGTTGTGTTCTGGTGTGTGAGGAGGAGTTTTGAGGTGTGAGATTCCATTAGTTGCAAGGAAAGAGGCAAGAGCAATGTATTATCCACCATTATCACTGTAAAGGGTTTGGATTTTTGTTTGGAAACGTGTTTCAACAAGTGCTTTGAACCGTGTAAAAGTTGGGAAGACATGCGATTTTTATTTTAATGGATATAACCACATGTACCTTGTACAGTGATCTACAAAAAGTACATAATACTTAAATCCATCTATGGAGTGTAATGGTGAGGTCCAAACATCAATGAAGAGAATCTCAAGTGGACGAGTGGATTGAAGAGACGTAGTGAAGAATGGAAATTTATTACTTTTATTAATAGAACATGAATTACAGAACAAGGAATGAGAAGACTCAGAAACTGGAAGTGAAAACTTTGACAACATATGATGCAAAACAGAAATTGAGGATTTCCTAAACGATAATCCCATGGAGGTAGAGGGGTTTTAGAGGTAGATAATTAAACAGTGGTAGTCGAGGAAAGGGAGAGACCAGGCCATTCATAGACACCATGCTTTGTTGTTCCTTTAAGGATTGGTGCCCCCTTGCTGAGATCCTTCACCTAAAATCCATTAGAGAAGAGTTCCACAGAGACATTGTTAGATTTGCGGAGTCGATTGATGGAGATAAGGTTCTTGCTGATAGTTGGAACATGAAGAACATTATCAAAACAGAGTGATTGTGAAGGCAAAGAGATGGAGAAAGAACAAGTATTTGAGATTGGTAGTTTTGACCCATCTCAAATCATAACAGCATCTCGGCCTGTGTAAGGATTGTACAGGGATAGATTTTGTAAATCCGAGGTAATGTGATGTGTGGCACCACTATTGAGCAACCATTTTCCCGCATCATATGGTGAGACCATTGAATTGTGAACATGTGGTTAAAATGCAGAGTGGGGAGATGATTTGTTTTGCTGTGAAGGTTGAGTTCCAAGATTTTTAGATGTTGCGACAAGCTGAAACTGAGGACAGTGTTTTACGCTATGTCTAAAAGTACCACAGGCTTGGCATTTGCCTTGTAACCTTTGTTGCTGCCCGTGTTGTTGCGATTCCAGGAGTTCTGATTTTTACCTCGATATGAAGAGTTGGGGCGAGTTGCAGCATAAAGGATTGTAATCGGAAGTTGTGTTGAAGTTCAGTGCAAATATTGCAATTTGACTTCATGGTTTAGCAGCCTTTCATGGAGTTCATCCATAGGAATGGTCGAGTCACGGGCATTCACAACATCAATGATGGGCTTGTATTCTTTGGGGAGTCCATCAAGGACGAATTCGAGGAGATCTTCTGCATCCAGAGACTTGCCCAATAGAGCGAGTTCATCATATTTGGTTTTGACGAATCACATATAATCATCAATAGACTGAGTGCCTTTGGAGCACTGTTTGAGTTGCTCCTTGAGTTGTCTCACATGGCCTCGAGTTGGTTTGCCGCATGTGTTGGCCAAAAGTTGCCAGGCTTGTCTGCTAGATGCTACCCGTGCAACCACAGGCAGCAGAGGAACATAGATTGCTCTGAGAAGAGCAGAGAACAACAATAGATCTTGTTGTTTGAAGGGTACAAAATCTAGGTTTGGTGTTGATACGCCATCAACAAGGAGAGTGGCTTCAAGCACGACTGAGTTTGTTTGAATGAAGAATTCAAGACAGAGGCCTTCGAGGAGAGCAACAACTTCTACACTCCAGGTCAAATAATTTGACGTGTTGAGTTTGGTGATGTTGGCCATGTTCACAATGAGTAACACGCATTGCGGTTCTTGTGGGTTGAACATGGTAGTGTTTTCAGTGTTTGAAGATTGAGCATCATCACGAGGGATGGAAGAGGTTCCGGTGGGTGCCATGATGCTTGAAAAAAAAGGGAAATAAATGAGAAAGGAGAGAGAGCATAGGCATACATGTTTGAGACGTTAGTCTTTTAGGGTTCTAATACCATATGGGTGAATGATGATCATATTGATGTTACATACAGGGTATATATACAAGTATACCTTAACCTAACAGAGTCCTAATGTTAAGGTAATTGAATCCTAATGTTAAGGTAATTCAAATATTATCTTCTGATATACATAATATTCTCCTATATGTTAAGCATGTCAAATTTGTTTTGGAAGTTTTGAGAGAACAAAGATTGTTTGCTAACCTCAAGAAATGCATGTTTTGCACTAATAAACTGGTGTTTTTAGGCTTTGTGATTAATAAACAAGGAGTTCAAGTTGATGAAGAAAAGATTGCCACAATCAAAGAATGGCCAAGTCCTCGAACCGTTGGTGAAGTGCGAAGTTTCCATGGTCTATAGATGTTTTGTGAGAGATTTTAGCACCATTTCCGAACCTCTAATAGAAGTTATCGACAAAAACGTCGGGTTTCAGTTGGGTGAAGCAGTAGAAGTTGCATTTAAGCTTTTGAAAGAAAAACTCACTAATTCACCTCTGTTGTCTCTCCCTGATTTTCTAAAGTATTTTAGATTAAATGTGATGCTTTTGGTGTAGGTATTGGAGCTGTTCTAATTAAGAAAATCCAATATTTTACTTCAGCGAGAAGCTTAGTGGGGCGCAACTGAACTATCCAACGTATGATAAGGAGCTATACATTTTGGTAAGAGCTCTTCAAACTTGGTAGGCATTATCTTTGGCCAAAAGAGTTTGTCATACACACTGACCATGAGGCTTTGAAACATTTAAAGGGTCAGCATAAGTGAACAAAAGGCATGCTATATGGGTTGAATTTATAGAGGCGTTTCCTTATGTAATTCGATATAAGCAAGGCAAAGAGAATATTGTGGTTGATGCATTGTCTAGACGTTATAATCTGATCATTTCACTTGATTCTAAGTTACTTTGTTTTGAATACATTAAGAAATTGTATTCTACTGATTTTGACTTTGGAAAAGTGTTTAAAGCATATGAAACTTCTGCTTGTTGTGAATATTATAAGCACGAGGGATATTTATCTCGAAAGAACAAGCTCTGCATTCTCAGTTGCTTTTTGCGCGATCTTTTGGTTATAGAAGAACATAATAGAGGTCTAATGGGGCACTTTGGAGTTGCCAAGACATTGTCTATTTTGTAGAAACATTTTTATTGGCCTCACTTGAAAAGGGATTTTAAGAGAGTTTGTGCAAGATGCATCATCTGCAAGAAAGCTAAATCACGACTTCAAACCTATGGTATGTATTCTCCATTACCAATTCCTGATCATCCTTGGACCGGTATATCAATTGATTTCCTGCTTGGTGATGCGTTATCAAAGTTAAACAAATAATCTAAACTAGCCGCAAGTGCACGACACGTGTGTAGTACTTCAGGTGTCAATCCCACAGGGACTACGCAACACAACCTAAACTCAAACTACGAATCAAACTTGCAAACGAACGAAAAATGGGAATTGAGAATGAAATACTGAAAACAAATAAACAAACTAGTTCTTAACAATGAGACAAACGTTCCAGGACTCCGGTTTCACCACAAGACTACCGAAACCAACAATCAACCTATCTATCATGCAATCCCAGTCAAGTTATCTAAGGCAGATGATCCTAATATGATATCTACCCTCTCTCAAGGCATAGACACGTGATCTAGTCAAGTTATCCCCTATTTTCGTGGCTGACACCTTGAACTAAACCCATAAGACCTGTGATTCATCCGTTTTACCCTCAACCGCTGCTACCCTACTTTCATGGCCTAACCTCGATTGTTCTAAACCTGATTATCCAGAATTAGAATTCTCCATTCGGTTCTTCTCCTAAGTTCCTAAAACATGCATCTACGTGGCCGTCGCAAACACAAGCCAATGAAGCACTCAGATAAAGAATAGATAAACGAAAACGGGAAGATGCATTCAAAGATAAATCAAAGTGGTTCCGGGATAGCCATGGGCTAATCCCTTCTCCTAGAACAAAACAAACTACTCGATCATGCATCTGTAAATAAACATAATTGAAGTAGAAAGTCTAAGGAACATGAAAACCAAACGAACTCGAAGTCTTGAGTTGATCTCCAATGCTCCTTGTACGTCTCTTTAGCAAGAATCTCCTTCTTCTATCTACTCTGTCTCCTCGTGTGAATTCTCTAAAACTAACTCTAACTGAAGCTCTCCTCGACCCCTAGCTTCTGTTCTTCCTTTTCCTTCTTCTTTTCTTTCCTTTTCTCCCCCTTTTTCCTTCTGGTCGTTCGTTCTTTTCCTTTTGTTGCAGCAACCACCGATTTTGCCTTTTCATGAGTTTTCCATTCTTGAATAAGTTGGGCAACGTTTCCATTACTTTCTCCAGCAAAATATCACTTATTCCTCATCTCTAAAGTCGTTTTCCTTATTGTATAAGTCACCAACAAGTTTATTTTTGTTTTAAGACAAATTAACTTATCTGTAAGTTGCAGGTGACGGACGCGACCCGCGCGGGCTGAGTATGTGACCCGCTTGGGTGCAGCGCGCATGATCGCACATGATCGCGATGGAAAACAAGGTGACCCGCTCGGGCTAGGGAGCGCCCCGGTCGGGCCTCGGTGTGCCCCGCTCGGGCTGATGCCCCGAGCGTGTGTAGTACTTGCCCGACTCGTGCTCAATTTGCTGGACAAAATTGCCGACTAAACGCCCCGTGCGGGCAAGGGTGTACCCCGCGCGGGCTGAGCTTATTCCTTGCCGATTCTCGTCCCGTTTGTTCCGTGATGATCCTCGATGTTGGTACTTTGTCTCGTGTACGTCCTTTAGCTCCAAAATGAATAGAATACGCAAAAAACTGTAAGAACACGAAAACGAGTAAAACGAATACAAAATCATACCTAAACATCGCATCTATATCATAAACATCTCTAAAATCGTGCAAGAAATACGTATGAAAACGAGATGATCACTTGGATTGCCTAGGACCAGAACTGGTAGATATTAAATATTTGTGGTGGTTGATAGATTTTCTAAAATGGCTCACTTCAGTTCATGCCATAGAACCGGTGATGCATCTCACATTGCTTCTTTGTTCTTTAAAGAGATTTTTCGTTTACATGGTATGCCTAGGACGATAGTTTCTAATCGTGATGTTAAATTCTTGAGTTATTTCTGGAAAACATTGTGGTCTAAACTAGGAACTAAGTTGTTGTTCTCAACTACATGTCACCCTCAAACTGATAGACAAACTGAAGTTATGAACCACACTTTATCTGCTTTGCTTCATTCTTTGGTGAAAAAGAATTTGAAAACTTAGGAAGATTGTTTGCCTCGCATTGAGTTTGCTTACAATAGGACTTTGCATTCAAGTACTAAATTATCTCTGTTGAAATTGTGTATGGCTTCAATCCACTCACTCCATTGGATTTATCTCCTTTGCCATTTGATGAACGTACTAACCTTGATCGAATGAGAAAGGCTGAGTTTGTGAAGCAGATTCATGAGAAGACAAGATTGCAGATTGAATAGAAAACCAAGCAATACGCAAAGCAAGCAAACAAGGGGCGAAAAGAAGTTATTTTCGAACCAAGAGATATGGTTTGGATTCATATGCACAAAGAGAGATTTCCAAATCAACGAAAACCTAAGCTGATGCCAAGGGGAATTGGTCCTTTCAAAGTCCTCAAGAAGATCAACAACAATGCATATTAGATTGAGCTTCTGAGTGAGTATAACATTAGCTCAACCTTTAATGTTTCTGATTTGTCTCTTTTTATTGCAGATGAGCCAGATTTGAGGTCAAATTGATAACACGTAGTGTGGTTTAGTTTTAGGCTACGCATTTAGATAATTTCTGCGTAGTTTGCATAACATGAGTTACTAAACCGACACAAATCTCCTCTATCTAGTCTTTTTATTGATTTTCAGGTTTTATGGCGAAAAGACATAATCGAGCTTAAGGATGTTGATTCTCAGAGTCAACTACACATACTTTGAGCTACAAACCACTCGGAGCAGATTCAGGCCAAGGAACCGCACGGAATACTCGAACATCGAGCGAAAGGAGCAAGAACATGATCGTGCCCCATGAAGAACCATGAACCAGCGTGTGTTGTCCTCTTAGCCCGTGTAGGCTACACCTCCATAAAAAATATCACGACTCGGGCTGACCATTATCCCGCTTGGATTGGAAGAATTAGGAGCCCACGCGGGTTGTCACCTTAGCCCGCGCGGGGCACGTGTCGGGAAAACAAACCTAAAAAAGGTTAAAAAGAAGGAAACTAAAGGGGTTCGCCACCAATAAGTACAAGGGAACGGTTCAGAACAACATGAGGACGAAAAACACATAGGAAAGCTCACGTGAAGTTGGAGAAACAAGGAAACAACATCGAAACATCGGTGACGAGATAAACAAGTCTGATGCATCGTACTCCTCACTCTTTATCATGTCTATTGTTGTTTTTTTCTTGTTTTACAGAAGAATCCATAAGTGAGTAAAATTTTAGCTATAGGTTAGGGACACCGGTTTTGTAAGGGATGCTTATGTTTATGCTTTAACGCTTAGATCTTTCAAAGTTTCTTGTATTTCGGTTCTACAATCAACACTACGAATGTTCTATACTTGTGTTGGTCGTTCAGTAACTTAGGATTTCATGTTACACTAGGAGGTTAGATTATGAATCCAGAAATATTGATTGTTGATTGATTTTTGATTAATGAGAATCTGATCAGTCGGTTAATCGATTCAGGAATTAGAATTGCATGCTTAATGCTACTGTAATTTCGTGTTAATCACTGCTAGGAGGTAGGATTGCATATTGCTGTAGTTAGGGATTTTAGGTGTCGAGAGAACCATTCATTACTAACGAGCATGCATTTCCCGTTATTAAGATAGTTTGATTGATTTATGATCTTTTGCTGGTTGCACCCTTGTAATTCTGGTAACCTGAAGCCCGTAGTGTTCTCAATTATCAAGTTTTTCACGTGTTCTCATTGTTGTCATAATTTATTTAGCATTCTCGTATTTAACCCCACATCACTATCAATTTAATCCATCTTAGTTTAGTTATATTTTTAGTATAGGTTGCATTAGTCCCTAGAGTTCGACCCTGGTATTAAATCCGATTCGTATTCTTGCGGTAAGTGAATATTACGCATTTTATTTGCTTGATAGTTCACATATCACAAATCTTTCTCAAGAAGAGGAGAATGATGATTTCATCACGAGGAACACGTTTGGAGCTGAATTGGAGCAAGAACAAGCCGGAAAAGAAGCTGGAATCTAGTAGGATGCATAAGAGCACAAATCTGAGATAATTGGACCAATGACGAGATCAAAGGCTAAGAAACTTCAAGAGATGTATGCTGATCACGTTTTGGCAGCATTTGGGCCAAAATAATGTGAAATTTGAGTTGGATCAGAGCCATCTCTTCATCGGGCCATGATCCATCTTATTCAAGCCCAAATGAGCCCAAATTGAAGATTTTATCAACTTGAAGTTTAATTTGAAGATAATTTCAAGTTTGACCAAGACCCGGACCAGAAACTGAAGGGACATGTCGAAATGACTATCAGAATTCTTGTTTTTCAATAAATTTGGTCTTTGTTTTGACCAGATAGAGGCTTACACAATCCTTTTGTTATGTTATTTTACTTTTTATTTCTAGTTTATTTGGGACGAAATAGACTAGTTACAATGTCTATATAAACACTTGAAAAGCTAATGCAAAGACAAGTTTCATTTTATTGAGAGGTTTTCTCCAAAGTTCTTTTAGAACTTGTTTTTGAACTCATCAGATTGCTATATGTGGTTGTTCGTGCTTCGACTTATCAACTTGTTCTTCCATAAACGAGTTGTTGCGTCATTCGATTCCCCTACATTCTTCATCCAGGTTCTATCGGGTGTAAGACTATTCAAATTGAACATGGGCTTAAAGGTTCTTAAAGATAACCTGTTGATTAAGGGTTTAGGGATCCATTCTATCATCTTTAGGAAGAATTCAATCTAGGTTTATATCAACCATCGAATTTTGTTGCAATGTATAAGCACAAGAATGGAAGTAAATAATTTATTTTTATTTAAAAGATATTTGAATTGTAATTTCGGGGCATTATCAACCCAATGCCTTAATAGTGATTGTCGACATAAGCTATATAAGATGGAAAGACATTATTTACATCAGATTTTGAAATCAAGAAAAAACTCCAAGTAGAACGAGAGTTCTTATGAACAATGGTTAAAAAGAATATGTGACCATTGAATGATTCAACATGGACCCCAAATTTCAATATGTATAAGATAAAAGGGTTTTTGATAAATTTTTTTTAGTAAAAATAAAATAAAGTTTGTGTCGTTTTGCTTGTGGAAAGATTATAAAATGTTGAGAGGGATTAATAGGACAAGAATGAACGATGAACTTTGAAGTAAAAAACTTGATTTTGTTGAAGGAGGGATGACCCAATCGACTGTGCTAGATGGTTGTAGATATGAGAAAAGCAAGAATTAGGATTGTAGAAGGATCCAAGAAAAATAGATTATGAGAAGCATCATATTTTCCAATCATCAAGCCTTGAATAGGATCTTGTATGATACAAAAGAAAGAGGTGAAAGAAACAGTGAGGTTAGAATGTTGTGTCAATAAATTGACACTTATGAGATTATGAAAGAAGGTATATACAGAACAGACTTAAGAACCGGTGTTGAAGAGAGAATAACACTGCCTGTGAAAGAAACTGAGTTGCTGCTACTACCTCTTCTAGCTTTAGAACTTCCATTACCAGTTTGAGTTTGACCGCGTCTAAAGGGAGTTGGTGAGAACTGATGAGGTGTTCTCCTACTCCCTTCAGAAATTTGTCTTTGTTGAGGTGTGACCTGCTATGTAGACTGAGGTTGTTGTATTTCTTCTCTTGTTTCTATCATTCCTCTGGTGTAGGAATAAATAACAAGTTGTGTTCTTGTTTCACTTTGTGTTTTGCAATCCCAACATATATTTTCTTCAAACACAACATCCTTCACCACATTAACTCTATCAGAATTCAGTTTATAAACTTTATACCCCTTGGTCATACTGTTGTAGCCAACAAAGACTACCTTCTTAGACTTTACATCTAGTTTCTTCCTTTATTGAGTGGTACTAGCACATGACATTGACATCTAAAAAACTCTGAAATGTCCCACAGATGGTTTGTGACCACTCCATACTTCCAAAGGTTTCTTTTTTTCAAGTGATCTTGTTGGTAGTCTATTTTGAATATATGTCGTAGTGAATACTCCCTCTGCCCAGAATCTATTAGACATGTTATTGTCCCCCAGCATATTTTGTGTCATCTCATTTAGGGTCCTATTCCTTCTCCCTGTAACTCCATTTTGATGTGGAGAATATGACATAGTGAGTTATCTTTGAATCTCATTATCTTCCAAGAATTTAGTGAACTGTTTGGAGTTGAATTCTCCACCTCTATCAGATCTCAACTTCTTGAGCTTCTTACCAATATGAGCCTCCACAATGGCTTTGAGATTCTTGAACATGTTGAAGGTATCAGACTTAAACCTCAAAAAATATACATACAGCATGTGTGAACAATCATCATTAAATGTCATCACATATATCCTTCCATCTAATGATAGAGTCTACATAGGTCCACATAGATTAGTGTGGACTAACTCAAGTATTTCCTTGGATTTGGCTACTGAAACCTTGGAAAACTCCTCTCGTGTTTGTTTTCCTTGCAGACAAGCTCCACAAACGTCTTTTATCACTTTGAACTTTGGTAACCTTTTCACCATTTCTTGATTCTGCTATTTTTGCAGGTTGCCTGTATAACCAAATCTTTGATGCCATAGCTCAGAGATATCAGTTTTAGTGGATGTCCTTGCTCCCTCTTTAGTCAGCTTCCACTACAAAGGTAATCTTTCTTCACCATAGGAACCTCTACAACCTTTCCACCACTTTTGTCTCTGATAGTACAATTGTCTTTGAAAACTCTAATTGTACCAATTTCTCACCATCTGAGGCATGCTTAACAAGTTTTTATCCAGACTAGGAACCCAGGACACATCTTCCATAATTCTCTTGCCCTTCTTGGTCACCACTTCTATGTTCCCTTTACATGTAGTGACCAACACGGCTCCATTCCCAATTCTGATTGGAACCTTGAAAGTTCTGTCTAACTTGGTGAAAAACCTTTCTTCTCTTGACATGTGGTTTGTAGCTCCATTATCTATCAACCATACATAATCTTCAAATGACTGATGAGTTACATGAGCAGTTATAAACAGTGAGTTATCTTCATCTTTTTCTATGTTTACTTGAGCATGATTTGATTCATTCCTTTTTGTTCTGCAGTCACAAGTAAAATGCTCTGGTTTTTCACAAGTATAACATTCTTTCTTGGTCTTGAATGTTTTAGCTCCTTCTGGTCTGTCTTGTTTGCTCGTAAAGTAGCATTGTGACTCGTGATGGTTGTCTTTCTTACAATGGTTGCACCATTTCTTTACCTTAAACTTCTGCTAAGTTTTTCCCCAGTTTTTCTTGCTAGATTCTGGTTTATTATTGAGTTTCATCCCTTTAAATTTGGCTTGGAAAGCTCCTTCTAAGTTCCCACTATTTCTCTAATCTAGCGTTGACTCTTGAGACTGCAAGGCTATCACTAGTTCTCCTACCGTGAAAGTGGCTAAATCCTTAGTTTGTTATATCACTCCCACGTAAGGATCAAATCTTTTCTGGAGGGAACACAAAATCTTGGATACAAGAGTGTCCTCCTTAACATCATCTCCATAAGTTCTCATCTCATTTCCAAGCTCTACAACTTTTTTATCAAATTGTTTTATGCTTTCCCTATCTCTTTGCTTCAGTGTATAGTAGCTAGCTCGCAATCTTTGCAGCTTAATCATAGCTGTCTTTGGGTCCCCTTAGAACCTCTCTTTTAATATATCCCAAGCCTTCTTTGAGGTGTCACAGGTAGACAAATATGCACTGAAGATTTCCTCTGAAACAACATTACAGATGAACTCTAGGGCCTTTTTGTCTCTTGCCTCGCTTTCTTCCCATTCAACTATCTTCTTCTGTCTCAGTTTTTCAGTAGGTTCAATACCTATCGCAGGTATTTCTGGTATGCCTTCGTTATCACCTTCCATAAACTCTTCAGTTACCAACAGGTTGTAGTTCTTTCCATCAAAGACTAGTATACGCGTCTGGTTTCGCATCTCTATTTCCTCTAAACCAGACTACAATCTATCTTGGTGCTTTCAGTTTGTGTGTTACCCCGTATTAGTTAATTGGTGCATTGTGCAGATTTCTTGTGGTTTCTTGTGCTCGGTTGTGCTCTTTTTGGCTTTCAAAACCAAGAGGCTCTAATACCATTATTGTTTCAGAGAGCTTCAACAACCATAAAGTTGCATACTTGAGCTCTTACCATCTTGATTCAATCTCTCCTTGTGAAAACTGAAAAATAAATATGTTTGTACTTAAGTTTGTAGCAATTTGTATGTAAAATGTAAAAAACTTTCAAGAACAATGAAATAAATGAATGAGAAATTGTTAATGCAAAATGCTTCTCACATTCCATTAATCTTGCAACGTTTACATTATAAGCAAAAGGCTTTAAAAGACAAAAACATACAGCATTTTAATGCTAAACAACTTTGTTTTTTTCCTTTCTATTTTAGGAAACAAAACATGTCCGTAAGACATTCTTGAAAAATGCTGGTTTTTCCTTGGTTAGAATGGCCCGTTGACATCCTCTTCTTGTATCTTTCTTATGGCCATTTCACCTTCAGTCTTGCATTGGTTCGGACGACATATTGCAGCCCTTCGACCTTGGATCTGAACCTCTGTTTTGTAGCTCTGTTTCCTCTGCACTTTCATTTTCACTTCCAACATATTAAACTACATCCTCACCTTGCTAAAGTTGCTCATTTCTTTCAATTAGGACGCAAAGGAGAGCGGTGAGGATGAAGATCATGTCAGACTCTGCCGTAAAGATCTCATGGAGAAGCTGTGCACTGCTTCACACTCTCTGAGATTAACGAAATTTTCCTTGCAGTGTCGATCACGATCTGATTTATTCTTTGGGCAATGAGTGGTTCATTAAATCAATTGAAATTAATAAAATATTAACAAAAACAAGTCATGGGTGGCCACTGCAGGCCTTGCATCATGTCGAGATCGATAATGTGGACAAAAACATATGAATGAGGGGTCTCGGGTCCTAAATTGATCTCCTTATAGAGTTTGGAGACAGATGGATTGGGAGAATGCGAGGAATCCCGTTGAGACATTTGGTTATCATAGAAGTGAAGTGATGGTGGGTGAAGAACTTTCTCAGGACAATCGTTGTGTGAGAGAAGACGTGTGGAATCATTGGAGAGAGAGAACCATTCGAAAGTTGAACAGGCTAAGGACGAAACAAATATATTTTTTTAAAAAAACGGCCTGTCCCCTGGAAAATATACTGTTTTAGTCTTATTTTACCTCGAAAAATATATTGTTTTAGTTTTATTTTCCTCAATTTTGACCTACATTTTATTTTTCTCTCAAATTTAGTTTTTATCTCATTTTCTTCTCAAAAATACTATTTTCCTTTATTTTAACCACATCATATTTCTCCCTCAACTGTCAAAAATCTGACTAAAATCATCTATATTATTTATTCGTTAATTATCTATTAACCGATCCGATTTTGACCCAATTTTAACTTTAATTTTGACCCAAATTGGACTCAATTTTTTTATCTAATTTTGACTCGATTTAACTCAAATATATACTTAATTTTGACCCGAATTTTTACTTAAATTTGACCCGAATTTTAACAATAAATCAAGTTAATTATTCAATTTAATCCTTTTACTTGGTTTAATTGATTTCGAGTAAAATTGAGTACGTTTTTTTACTTGTAATCAATTTTTACCCAAATTTGACCATAATTTTAACTCGATTTAAACCCGAATTTTTACTTAATTTTGACCCAAAATTTACTTAAATTTAATATGAATATCAACAATAAATCAAGTTAATTATGCAATTTAGATGATTTCGAGTCAAAAATTCGAGCCAAAATTAATTAAATCGAATAAGTAACTTGATTTTTACGAAATTATCTAAAAATTAACATTTATTATTTATGTGTGTAGTAAATTCACATCTATTTTTTATATAATTAACAAAACCGTATTCAACTTTAACTCGAAATCAACTAAATTGAACAATTAACTTGATCCATTGTTGATATTCGAGTTAATATTAAATAAAATTCGAGTCATAATTAGGTAAAAAATCGGGTTCAAATCGAGTCAAAATTGAGGTCACAATTTGGGTCAAAATTGGATTGGTTTTGGGTTAAAATCGAGTCAAAATTGGGATTAAATTTGGGTAAAAAATGATTTAAAGAAAAAAACCGTACTCAATTTTACTCGAAATTAATTAAGTTAAGTAAATCGATTAAATTGAATAATTAACTTAATTTATTGTTAAAATTCGGATTAAAATTCAGTAAAAAATTGGGTCAAAATTAAGTAAAAGTTCGGGTTAAATTGAGTCAAAATCGAGTCAAAATTAAGTCAAAGTTGGGTCAAAATTAATGTCAAAATTTGGTCTAATTCGGGTCAAAATCGGGTCGATTAACGAATAATTAACAAATAAATAACAGATGAGATTTTAGACAGATTTTTGATAATTGAGGGGGAATAGGATGTGGTCAAAATCAAGGGAGAATAAGATTAAAACAATATTTTCAAGGGGAGAATAGGATGAAAAGAAAAAAATCGAGGGGAGAATAGGATGTGAGTCAAAATCGAAGGGGGAATAGGACTAAAACAGTATTTTAAAGGGGAATAGGCTGTTTTTATAAGGCAATATCACTATTGATGGAGATAATCACGTCATCAACATTAATCTTGTGATTGAGAGATAATATCTCTATGATGGAGACAATCATGACAGCAACATTCACTCATTGATTGATGGAGATAATCACGTCATCAACATTAATCTTGTGATTGAGAGATAATCTCTCTATGATGGAGACAATCATGACAGCAACATTCATTATATATTTGTAAAGTTCCATGTTTGTAGAAGCAAACCTTCTGTATATAAACCCATTACGCATTATGTCAATACTACACATTTTTATATTCTATATGGTATCAGAGCCTCTTCTTTTTAAACCCATCCACCGTTAAAAAAAAATTCCCCAAGTTACACCATGGCTCACAACAACTCCTCCTCCTCAAATCCCTCAGAGAATGTCACTGCCTTCAACCCTCAAGCTCCTCACAGTGTTCTTGTCACTGTCAATCTCTCCAACATTATCAAACTCACGCCGCTCAATTATCTCACGTGGAATGTGCAGATCCGAGCCCTTTTCGAAGGCTACAACCTTCGTGGATTTATTGACAACGGCAATGCCGTTCCCGATGCCACCATTGTTGTTTATGGTGTCACTAAGCCAAATCCCGACTTTGCTCCTTGGAGACCGCAAGATCGCCTTCTTTATAGTGCCCTCCTTGGAGCTGTCTCTGCCCCACTACAACCCATGCTTGCGAAAGCTACGTCCGTCCGTGAAGCCTGGAACATCCTCGCGTCCACCTACGGTAAGGCCTCTTGTGGCTATATTAAGCAATTATGGGAACAACTCAAGCGTTCAATGAAAGACACACAGACCGTGGATGACTATATGCGAGGCATCACAAACAAAGTTGATGCTCTAACACTTCTGGGCAAACCCATAGATCATGAAGACCTTCTCGAATACATACTTGATGGTCTCGGTGATGAATTCCAATCTATTAAGGATTCGGTGAATGTGCATGACACTTCGATCCTTATTGAAGAGCTTCACGAGAAACTTCTCAATTTATGAGGCTAAACTCCTCTCACAAATTACTTCCGCGAGTGCTTTCCCCATCACGGCGAACCCCGCTGCTGCCTCCTCTGTTACTCTCACCACTCACGGTGGACAGCAGCGATCTCGTTTCAACAATAGGAACCAACATTCCAATCGCAACTCACCTCGGCTGTATTTGGGAAAATGTCAAGCATGTGGAGTCCAAGGGCATAGTGCAAAGTTTTGCCCGCAATTCAAGCTCATCTCTGCCTCAAGTACACTTCGTGGGCCTCAAATCCAATCCCCGAATCAATGGACATCACCAACAACTGCATGGCAGCCTCGCGCATATCATACTGTAGCCACTTCGTATGACTCCGAAGGGTGGCTCCTCGATAGCGGAGCATCTCACCATATCACATCTGATCTCCACAATCTGACTCTTCATTCACCATACAAAGGCAATGACAATGTGGTGATTGGAGACGGATCAGGGCTTCCCATCACTCATACGGGTTCCATCTCTCTTCCTTGTCCTTCTCGCACCCTCACACTTGACAACGTTCTTTGTGTTCCCTCTATTCGCAAAAATCTGATATCTATCAATCAATTGTGTCGAACTAACAATATTTCGGTGGAATTCTTTCCATCCATGTTTCAGGTGAAGGATCTAAGCACGGAGACGCCACTAGTGAATGGAAAGCCTAATCATGGCATTTATGAGATGCCGGTCACCCCATCATCCACATCTCCTATTCAAGCATTTTCATGTGTCAAGACCACTTTGTCCGAGTGGCATCATCGTCTAGGTCATCCCGCTGTTCCGGTCTTAAGGTCTATGGTTTCAAAGTTTTCATTACCAGTGTCGAGTCGTCTTTCTGAGTCTTTGTCGTGTCATGATTACTTAATGAATAAAAGCCATAAACTACCGTTTTCAAACTCCTCGTTATCATCCAACCGCCCTCTAGAACTCTTATTTTCTGATGTGTAGACATCACCTCACTATTCCAATGATGGTTTCAAATATTATGTCATTTTTGTAGATCATTTCACTCGTTATATATGGTTTTACCCGTTACAAAAAAAGTCGGATGTTTTTAACACTTTCTTATGTTTTAAATCAATTGTTGAGAACAAATTTCAAACTAAAATCATTTCTTTATACACGGACAATGGCGGGGAATTTACGGCTCTTCGCCACATTTTAGCTCACCACGGGATTTCTCATCTCACCACCCCACCACACACTCCCCAACATAATGGCATATCGGAGTGTCGTCATCGTCATATTGTCGAAACAAGACTCTCTTTGATGTCCCACGCATCAGTCCCCATTGAATTTTGGCCCTTTGCATTTGCCAAGGCTGTGTACTTAATTAACCGTTTACCATCTCAAGTTTTTTCTCATGCATCTCCATATGAAAATCTTTTTCAAGCATCCCCCACTTACAACAAACTAAAAGTTTTTGGTTGTTTGTGTTTTCCATGTCTACGCCCATACATGAGTCATAAGCTAGATTCTAGATCACGTCCATGTGTCTTCTTAGGATATTCAACATCCCAAAGTGCATATTATTGTTTAGATCGAACGACCTCACGTCTCTATGTCTCTAGGCATGTAGTCTTTTGTGAATCAACATTTCCATTTGCATGTGCATCTCTAAACGTCAATTTACCTCACAGAGATGAGTCCACCACATCTTGGCAACCTCCTTTAACGTCCATCTTCAGGTCGGACCGGCGGCTCATACCAGATGAAGATCAGCTCCCCCGCTTAGATACTTCACCAACACAAACTGAGAGACCAGATACCTTGTCTTCTACCTCTTCTAAATCTTCACCCATTCATACACCCGTCATCACTAATACACACCGCATGATCACCCGCTCCAAAAATAATATCCATAAACCCAACTCCAAAGTCTCCTACGTCACCACTCTTCAACACGACCTTGAACCCTCCTCTCATACCCAAGCCCTAAAGGATGAGAGATGGCGACACGCAATCAGTGATGAGTTTGATGCTCTTCTCCGTAATGGTACTTGGGAGCTAGTACCCTCTGCGGAGGCACATAACATTGTTGGATATCGTTGGATATTTCGGATTAAACGGAAGGCTGATGGTTCTATTGACAGGTATAAAGCTCGCCTTGTGGCTAAAGGGTTCCATCAACGCCCTGGCATTGACTTTTTCGAGACATTCAGCCCGGTGGTCAAGCCAACCACAATACAACTTGTCCTTAGCCTAGCAATCACATCCAATTGGCCCTTACGACAACTCGACGTCAATAATGCCTTCTTACAAGGACACCTCTTGGAACATGTCTACATGAAGCAACCGCCTGGATTTGTAGACAAAGACAAACCGGATCATGTGTGCAAACTACACAAAGCAATCTACGACCTCAAACAAGCTCCGAGAGCCTGGTACTCTGAGCTCTGTAACTTTCTTCTAGCACGTGGCTTCGTCAATTCTCTTGCAGATGCCTCACTTTTCATTATCCGAGATAAGGCTGATTACATATTCTTACTCGTTTACGTGGATGACCTCATACTCACCGGCAACAACAACTCAAGGATAAAACAGGTTATTACGTTGCTCTCTGAAAGGTTTTCTCTTAAAAACCTTGGTGAATTGTCTTATTTTCTTGGTGTCGAAGCAACAAGAACGACCACAGGTCTTCTTCTTACTCAACAGAAGTACATCACGGACATCCTCCATCGCACCAACATGCATACGACTAAACCTGTGTCAACTCTTCTTTCCACTACGATCCATCTCGCACTCAACTCTGGAATTTGCTCGATAACCCCTCTGAGTATCGTGCCGTTATTGGCAGCCTACAATATCTCTCCTTCACAAGACTAGACATTGCTTTTGCAGTAAACAAGCTATCACAATTCATGCATGCACCTCGGTCTGAACATTGGATAGCAGCCAAACAAATTCTCCGATACCTTAAGGTACTCTCACCAAAGGAATATTTCTATCGGCCACCAATGAATCCATTCTCCATGCATTTTCAGACGCTGATTGGGCTGGGAATCAGGACGACTACTCATCCACTGGAGCTTATTATAGTGTATTACGTCCGCCACCCCATCTCCTGGTCATCGAAGAAACAACAGGCCATTGCACGGTCGTCTACAGAAGCTGAAATATCGCTCGGTGGCTTCTACTGCCGCAGAAGTTCAGTGGGTATGTTCTCTTCTTCAAGAGCTTGGCATCGACTTACCTTCACCGCCTGTCATCTATTGCGACAATGTTGGAGCCACCTATCTCTGTGCTAATCCGGTGTTCTATTCCCGTATGAAACACATAGCTCTTGATTATCATTTTGTCCGGCAACAAATTCGAGCGGGCATTCTTCGGGCATCTCACGTGAGTTCACATGACCAATTAGCTGACGCCCTTACGAAGCCTCTCACTCAGTTCCAACTACAAGATCTATATGACAAGATTGGAGTCTCCTCCGGTGCTCCATCTTGTGGGGTGTATAAGGCAATATCACTATTGATGGAGATAATCATGTCATCAACATTAATCTTGTGATTGAGAGATAATCTTTCTATGATGGAGACAATCATGACAGCAACATTCACTCATTGATTGATGGAGATAATCACGTCATCAACATTAATCTTATGATTGAGAGATAATCTCTCTATGATGGAGACAATCATGACAACAACATTCACTCATTGATTGGCAGAGAATCACTCAATATATTTTCGTAAAATTCTATGTTTGTAAAAGCAAACTTTCTGTATATAAACCCATTACGCATGATGTCAATACTACACATTTTTATATTCTATAGTTTTCCAATTTTTTTATAGTCAATTTAAAATTTTATAAGAAATTATATTTTTAAATATGAGCGGATGTCTCATAAAAAAATATTAGAAAATCAAATAAAATTGAAATTTATTATATTAAAAAAATTGTTTATAATTCTGTTATAATTATATTAGAATTTTGAATAATAATAATAATGATAAGAAATTTCTTTACTCAATATTATTTTCCTTTGGAAATAAAAAGAAATAAATAGGTCATATCAACTTCTTAATTTTTTTAGACGACGAGGTCTTATATCTATTACGAAGTCGACGATATTATCACACATCTATAATTAGCGAAGAAAATTTATTGTAGTTCTTTCCACTGTAGTTTGGTAACCGATTGATTCCAAATTTTAAATATGTAGCGACTGTCGTCAATTCTTTCTATAATATTGGAGAGCTTTGGATTCTCGATCCAATTTATTGTTTTCTGTCTGAGAATAAATAAATGTAATCACTTTTTACCAATTCAATTATAAAATATGTTATAATTTGATTTAGCTATATATATATATTTGTATAATAATAATAATCTACGTGCATGTATATAAATCTGGAACCTGATGCAAACATTTTCAACCATTCCATGCATAGATAAAGCCAACTAACAAGAAAACATAATTTTCCCAAAGCTAAAACACATTTACCAACCCAAGAATTATCAAATGCAACAATAATTTACTTGGGATGATACAAATCATCTATATTTGTTTATAATAGTAATCCCGTATATAACAATTAATTATATAAAAAATTTCGGCATTATTAGAAAAAATAATGTATTCATACAATAATTCTTTATGCAATTTTACATTAAAAAATTTAACTGTGTTTACAAAAAAAAACTCCACAAATCCATTAAGAAAAAACAGTTAAGAATGCCACATAGTATTTTTATATAAATGAATAAATAAGTTGTGTATTTATAAAAAAATAGTTATGATTTAATGTGAAAATCCAATAATTAATATTATTGTATAGTATTGTCCTACTTTTTTCATATATATATATATATATTATCCCACACCAAAAGTGCCCCCGAAATTCCTTATATTTTATAAATTTATAGCTAATGACATTCTTCATATAGTTAGCTCTAGAATAAGTCGATTAAGTAAAGATCTATAATAATTATAACTTGTTTGTAATATTATTTTGTTGACATATGATTATGACAAAAAAAGACGAAAAAAAGAAAAAAAAGACTCCAACACACGTGCTTCACAGCCAAGCATCCTGCATATACGGATAAGCACATTGTGGATAGTCATGACTTGATTGACAATAATGCCCATTCCGCTTGGGCTACCCTCTCAAAATATGTATGGACATTTCCGTAACTTTTTTCCTTGTTTCGACCCATCTACCGAATCGAACGGAAACGAAAAATGACGATATATATATTTTTATTATATAATACGTAATAAGATTAAACAAATGATTTTCATATAACATATATTTTCAATATAACAATAATATAATATATTATTCTTTTTTACGATGATATAATTGGTGAATGATGGGAATATTTAGGGGTAAATTCAAAAAAAATTTTCAAAAATAACTTTTAATAAAAAAAAATTCTATACTTTTAATTTATAAAAAAATCTTTAAAAATAACTTTTAATAAAAAAAATCCTACATTTTTAACTAATAAAAAAAGACCTTCAAAAATAACTTTTAATCAAAAAATCTATATATTTTTAATTCATAAAAAAACCTTAATACATTTTTTAAACCCTAATAACTCATAAATTAAAACCCTAATAATTCATAAAATAAAAAAGAAAATGAAAAAAAAAATTGAAATATTAATCCTAAAATTCTAATAACTATTTTTTGGAATTAAAAATAAAACTATAAACTATATATTTTTTAAACTAAAATTTTGAAGAGTAATTTTCTTTAAAACAACAAATATATCATGTAATTTGTTAAACATATGAAACATTATAACCATACAGTCACAAAATACTATTAACAAAAGTCTAATCTCATAAATCTATTAAAAAATAATATATTCACAATTCTAAAATTATTATCAAATCTCATAAATTTTATAAAAAAATAATATATCTATTATTCTAAAATCATTATCTAACCAAAATTTATATTTAAATAGAAGGGTATATATGAATTATCTAATCAAAATTCATATATAAATAATAATTTTATCTATGAATTATTATCAAATCCGGAAATATATGAGTTGGATATAGATAAAAGGGGTATATATGAGTTAGATATAGATAAAAGGGGTATATATAAATAAAAGGGGTATATATGA
>CM071874.1:25777846-25823421 GCA_036759665.1 Gynandropsis gynandra
CCGAGAGAGGATGCGGGTCAGCAGTAGCCAATTTGGCCTCATGGTTTAGAATTTTTTATGAACTTCTTCAACGGATGAAACAGTGTCTTTCGCTCGGATTACATCCGCAATTGGCTTGTACTCCTCGGGAAGGCCGTCCAGAATTGCATCGAGGAGATCTTCGTGATCCAGCGGTTTCCCTAAGAGGGCAAGTTCATCAGCAGTGGTCGTGATTGCATGCAAGTATTCATCAATCGGTTGAGATACCTTGGAGCACCGTTTGATTTTGTCACGAAGTTGAAGAAGATGACCGCTAGACGCTTTGCCATAGGTGTTGGTGAGTGTTTTCCACGCCTCATAGGTGGAAGGGGCGCGTGCAATGAGAGGCTGAAGGGAGATCGATATGGCTCCAAAGAGGGCTGAGAAGAGAAGACGATCTTGTTGCTTCCAAGGCTGAAAATTAGGGTTGTCAACGGACACACCGTCGCGGTAGATCTTGGCCGGAGGAACAATGGAATTGTCCTCGATGAAGCATTGGATATTGTGTCCTTCAAGGAGGGCTCGAACCTGAACATTCCATGTGAGAAAGTTGGTCGGCGTCAGCTTGGTAATATTGGTCATGTTCACCGTGAGAAGAGTGTTGAGCGGATGTTGTGTATCAAAAGTTGGGGCTGCATCGGAGAGACGAACGATAGGGTGACTGGTTTGGCCGGCCATTGGTGGAGGAGAAAATGGTTGCTGCAGCGGCTGAATTGCTCAAAGGGGAAGAGGTGATATCTAATTTCGGTTGGAGGCTTTTTTTGTGAGGGCTAGGACGACGGCCAAGGAGAAGAAAAAGAGGGTGAACGACGGCCAAAGAGGACAAGAGGAGGAGCGACGGCGGCTTGAAGAGGATGGGAGGAGGGCCGGCCGAGAGATTCAAATTTTAGGGTTGTCGTTAGACTTGATCAGCTCTGATACCATGATAAGTTTGAATTGTGAAAAAGAATTGTGATTACTCATTAGAATCAGCCTAAACGGCTATATGTACAAAATAAGAAGATTAGACCTAATTACAGAAATTACATTTATGTCCTTGTACATTTATATCTTTTACAATTAGCAATTCACGAGACAAGTCGTGAATGCGCTTGGTTTATATCAATATCTCAATATATTAGGGAGTCATGTGGTCTTCCAATTGATAAAAATATCCTCACAATATTATTTGAGAATAATACTGCATGCATAGTTCAATTAAAAGATGGTTAAATTAATGGTGATAAGACAAAACATATTTCACCTAAATATTTCTTTACTCATGATCTTCAACAAAATGGTGAAATATATGTTCAACAAATAAAGTCTAGTGAGAATCCAATAGATTTATTCACTAAGACACTAACTACGAGATTATTTGAGAAGATGGTTTACTTAATCGGAATATATATATCGTTTGAAAGATATAAAATGATGATCTTATCAGGGGGAGAAAAAGATATGCATTACACTCTTTTTTCCTTTACTAAGTTTTTCCTATTAGGTTTTCTTAGTAAAGGTTTTTAACGAGGCAATATATCTAGTGCATAAGAGTATGTACTCTTTTTCCTTTGCTAGGGCTTTTTTTACGAGTTTTACCTAGTAAAAGGTTTTAACGAGACATATTATTTTTACTTAATAGATATTCAAGGGGGAGTATTATAAAATAATAATAATTATTATGTGAATGTCTTTTGAGTTTCTCCAACTCTTCATATTCTCTATTTACTTTTTAATTCTATGAATTATGACTACCTTATCTCTTCATCTATTTTGTTTGTCTCTTCATCTACCTTGTAAGCCTATAAATAGAGGCAACTCCATTTGTGATGTACACTTGAGAAATCTTCTTGCATAAAGAATTATCTTCCTCTACCTCTTGCTCTCTCGTCTTACATATTGTTCAATTTTATTTTGCAACAAAGATTATAATATATTATATAATAAGGACGATCTAATCGTAAATCATGATTATTTTATTTAAATAATATCCTTTTTTTCTGTTTGGAGAGACAATATTTAACTTTAGGTTCATTTTATTCCGAACAACTTCAAAAATACCTTTTAACTGCTATTTTAATTTCATATTTACCTTTTTCTAAAAAAGGTTTCAACTTCAAATATGTCTTTAAAATATTGATAACCTCATGTTACCTTTGTCCTTTAATTAATCGACAGTATTTCTCTCTCCTCCAAAGCACCTCGGTTTCTCTCTCTCCTATGGCATGAAAATTACTCTTATCCCACACCACATCAGATTCGACGCGAGTAGCTTGAAATCGGCATCAAATTCGTTGCAAGTAGCTTGAAATCGATATCAAATTCGCTGCGAATAAGTTAAAATCGTTTGTTTTCAACAAATAAGCTTCCAATTAAGCACGTTTCGTAGAAAAACCAGGTATATATAGTGAGTTTTTATGTTTCTCTGGTGTTTTTTCGTGTTTCTTTTGTGAATTGGATAACCCAAATGAGTAATATGTATAGATTTCATTCTCCCTTTTTCAAAATGAGTTTTATATAGATGTAGTCAAAACAAGTCATATTTATTGAAATGTCAAATGATCGCAATGAGTGAGTCTCTTCGAGTCGCATTGTCGCATTGGGTCACAGAGTCATATTGAAACACATGGTCGCACCGGGTTACAGAGTCTCATCGAGTCGCACGGTCGCACTAGGTCACACAGTCTCATCGAGTCGCACGATCGCACTGGGTCACAAAGTCTCATCGAGTTGCACGATCACACTAGGTCACAGAGTCTCATCGAGTTGCACGGCCGCACTAGGTCTTAGAGTTTCATCGAGTCGCATGGTCACAGTGGGTCAAAGAGTCTCATCGAGTCGCACCGTCGCACTAGGTCACAAAGTCATATAGAAACACATGGTCGCATTGGGTCACAAAGTCATATTGAAATATATTGTCGCATTGGGTCGCAGATTCTCATCGAATCGCATGGTCGCACTAGATCAGAGTCTCATCGAGTCGCACGGTCGCAGTGGGTCACAGAATCTCATTGAGTTGCATTGGCCACATAGTCATATTGAAACACATGGTCGCAATAGGTCACAAAGTCTCATCGAGTCGCACGATCGCACTTGGTCACAGAGTCTCATCGAGTCGCACGGTCGGACTGGGTCATAAAGTCATATTGCATGGGTCACAGAGTCATATTGAAACATATGGTTGCATTGGGTCATAGAGTCTCGTTGATTCGCACGGTCGCACTAGATCACAGAGTCTCATCGATTCGCACCATCACAATAGGTCAACACAATCTCATCGAGACGTATGGTCGCACTAGGTCACAAAGTCATTTTGAATTTAAAAAACACGGTCGCAGTGGGTCATAGAATTTACCCTCTTTTTATGTTTTTGTTACAGATGTAATAAATTCGGTGGATGAGAAAATCACACGGATTTATTTTTTGTATGATGGTAAATGGGAAAAAACTTAAATGGAGAATCCGAATGGGTTGGTCGAGTTCAGGAAAAGCAGAGAGTATTTTTCTATTGTCTTATGACTAGTCTGACATATCAGCAACTTATTGATAAGTTATACACATAGATGACGGCAGAAAAAAATACAACGAAGTTGAAGTTAAGCTATTTGCCCAATATTTGTGAAAATAGGAAGCCGAAATATATAATGAAAGACAATCATCTTATTTTTTATATGTTCGATCGCATAAAAGGAATTCGACCACTGGTGTATGTGGAGATAGAATCGAAAATTTGAACCTATAATTCTTGCTTTTAGAAGCATTGTTAGAGAAGGTGAGGATGGAGGTGTTGTAGGTTATGATGAATTTGTTATCTTAGTTTCAAATAACAAAAGTAGAGTTGGGAGTAATCCTAAGGAAACATTAAATATTTTGGATTCGGATTATTCTGATAGTAAACATACTAACGATTTAAGAGAATATGGTGGACGTGCTATGAATGTGGTAGAGTATGTAGTTGTTTGTGACAGTAATAAAGTTGTTTTTGATGTGCCAACAGATCATAAGGATGATGATGGTGAGAATAATTTAGAAATGGTAGTATACGAGAAGACAAATAGTGAAAATAATATCTTCGAGTTCGAAGATGGATTGCAAATTAAAATTGGGTAAGAGTTTGATAGCAAGAAGGATGTACATGCATTTGTAAGGAAGGGTTCAATTGAAGCTTGTTCTAGATATAGAACATTGAGTTTTGATTAGAAGCTGAGGGAAATACGATGCAAGTTTTTTGGAAGTGGATGTAAATGGAATTATGCGTGGCAGCAATCTAGAATTCCAAACGATTGAGTATGAGAACACACTACCCCATTCATAATTGTTCACGTATATATAAATCAACAAAAGTTACAAAGGGTACATTGCAATTGGTTAAGGATTATTTGAATGAGGAATATGTTGAGAAATATGAAACAGCTCCAGCAAAAGAATTGATGGCTCGTGTAAAAGAAAAGTACGGTGCCAATGTATCGTATTTGATGGCATTGAGAGGCGAATGCAGTGCTCAAAAGGAGATTCGTGGTGATGACTTTGAACATTATAGGAGGCTTCCAAGGTGGTTGCATATGTTTACAGAAAGGAATCTCGGATCTGTCACAAATCTTCAGCTAGACAGTGATGGAAAAAGCTTCAAATACCTTTTTTATGGCTGTCGAAGCGGCTAAAGAGGATAGAAATAAATGCGTAAAGTGGTTGCTGTGGATGCAACATTTCTGACAGGAGTGTACAAGGGAGAATTGATCATGACAATCGCGCAAGATGGTGAACATCACCAATATCCTCTTGCATGGGGAATAGTCGAGAGAGAAGGACGACTCATGGGCGTGGTTTATGTCAAGGTTGAAAGAGGTGATACCGGATATACGTGATGTCATTGTGATATCTGATCGCCATAAAATCTTGATAAAAGCAGTCAAACAAGTGTACAAACAAACTGACCATGGTTTTTGTGCGCGTCATATATCGCAAAACATAAAGAGCCAAGTCAATAAAAGGCAACGTAGAATGAATTCAAAGGGTTATATTGTGGCAGAAATGTTTTTCAAATGTGCAACAACATACATAATGAACGAATTTGAAGTGCTATTAATGATTTGAAGGCTAAGTACAAATATGATATTTCTGACTTTTGTTACTCTTGTGTTCTTTGTGACCATTTTGACCTTTGCGACCTTTGCACAAGTATACTAATGTTGCAAAGTATTTGGAGAAAGAGGAACTTGACCCCGTTAAGTGGGAAAGATGCAAACTTAAGAGTGAAATGTACAACTTATTAACCACTAATGGGGTCGAATCAATAAATTCAATGTTGAAAACGTAAAAAAAGTTTTTGATCCTTGGGATTTTAGATATTTGTTTAGGAAAGACAGTGAAATGGTTCAATAGGTATAGGTTGGAAGTAGCTACTGGTGATGATTCTGAAAAATTAACACCTTACATTGAGAAAACGTTTCATGAGAGGTTTGGACATGCATCCAAGTTTGAGGTTATTGAATTGAATGGGCCGAGTGATGAGTATGAGGTGAGAAATGAGATGGGTATAATATTTGTAGCGAGTCTTCAAAAACGAACGTGCGACTGCCAAATGTTTGATGTGGATAAGTATCCATGTAGTCACGCAATTGCGGATACACACAAGGTTGGTAAAGATCACAAGATACCAGAACTATGTTCAACATACTACCTCCGGGAGACATGGCGTTTGGCTTACCGAGAAACTGTGTATCCCATTGTTGATTGTAGTGATTAGAATATTCCTCCTCAATATTCTGTAGTTATGGTTCTACCTCCTATGTTGACTAAGAAAAGGCAAAGAGGGAGGCCTAAAGAGAATTGTTATCCTGGACTCGGTGAGGCTCGGAGAAATACTCCAGTTT
Organism: Gynandropsis gynandra; assembly: GCA_036759665.1. Classification (NCBI taxonomy): domain Eukaryota; kingdom Viridiplantae; phylum Streptophyta; class Magnoliopsida; order Brassicales; family Cleomaceae; genus Gynandropsis; species Gynandropsis gynandra. The sequence continues at coordinate 25,783,717 of CM071874.1, forward strand.
CATCGAGACAACCCCCATCTTCGCCGAGACAAACATTTTCAAATGTTAACATCACTGACAGTGTTTGGAACGTGACAACCGAGATAATACCAATTTAAAAACAAAGAAAGGTTTGTTAGTTTGTAATATTATATTATGTATTATTTTAATATTATATTATTTGTATTATTTGGACAAAACTTTGTGACTTTCATCATTATAATTCGACCCCTACGGCCCATGCGACCCCTTCGACCCATACGACCCTTGTGAACCTTGCGACCATTGCGACCCATACGAACCTTGCGACCCTTGCAACCATCGCGACCCATGCGACCCACACGACCCTTGCGACCCATTAGACTCATCTGACCCATGTGACCCTTACGACTAGTCGTTTCGATGTTAGACTCTTGGCTTTCCCAATGGCAGTTGTGCCTTTTTTTTTCAAATTCCACACTCATGACCCATGCGACCTCTGTGACTCGTCGTTTCGATGTCAGATTCCTGTCTTTTTTACTCTCTCTATCCATCCATCTCCGTTACCCCTATATTAAAAGGTTCATCAAATTCTCTAAGTCTCACGATCTTACCCATTTGAGATGAGATTGAATCGGGAGAATCCCATCTCTTCCTCTCTTCGTCTAAGTCTCTAACCCTAAATTCTCTGAAAAATATGTGTGACCTTTGTCACGAAGGTCACATGGTGGACGCAGGGCATCGTGCTGTCTATGTGTTAATCAAGGTCTTGGTAATCGTCAGACTCGGTTTCTATGTAGATACATACAAATCCTTACAATGTGGATGGAGGACATTGTGATGTATCTGCATTACATAAGGTCTAGGTAATCGGCTGACTCACATATCATGTCGTATCCGCTTTACTAAAGGTCAGGGTTGTAGATGATCTTGAAGAATGTGTGGAAATAGAATACGTACAAAATCTTTGCTTAATCCTTGTGTTATCGATATTAAGAATCAATGTAGATAATAATATCCATAATATGAACATTTGAAACAAATGTTAAATGTATTATTTTGATTGTATTTTGTCCTTTCATCCTTTTAAATCCACAAATTCGTCGAGTTCACATCTATTGGTCCATATATGCGACCAAACGACTCATGCGAACCACGCGTTTCTTTTTTAAATGCCATTATCAAAATATTTGAATTTTAGATGTCTAATTAAAAATCAATGTAAATAATAATATCAATAATATCGACATTTGAACAAATGTTAAATATATATTTTTTTTAAATTTTCTCAAACTCATCTGACGGGTTCTTAAAACACTACTATCACTTTTGAAACACAAGCATTCGTTCTACACTTATTGGGACACATGGGTCAAAATCCATTTTAACCATCTATTGACATTGTAAATGTATTATTTTGATTAGTTTTGTCCTTTAATCCTTTAAAATCCATGCATCCGTTTGAGTTAGCATCTATTGATCTACATATGCGACCCATGCGGCCCTCAATTGGCATTAATTAATTGTACGTTGTAAATTTATTATTTTGATTTTTTTTCCTTTAATCCTTATAAATCCATAAATTCGTCGAGTTAGCATCTATTGATCCATATATGCGACCAAGCGACCCATAAGATCCTCAATTGGTATTAATTAGATTGATGTTGTAAATGTATTATTTTGATTAGTTTTTGCCCTTTAATCTTTATAAATCCATAAATTCCTCGAGTTCACATATATTGATCCATATATGCGACCATGCGACTTTGTAGATGTATTATTTTCATCATGCGACCCATAAATTAGTTCGGCGTTGTAAATGTATTATTTTTACCAAAATTCCCGCCGAACTTTTCACCAAAATTTCAAAAACATAACAATGTGGTCAAAGTTGGTCACAACATTTCTCTTCCTTCGGTTCGATGTCATGGTCATGTCTTTTCGAATTCCAATCGTTCCATTTTTTCGAATAACGACACACTCTCTCTCTAACTCTCATCATCTTTCACTAATCTTTCACTCTGAGACTCACAATCTCCCGGCTTCGAAAATGCCAAATTTCCCTCATTTCGTCTAAATCATTCTTCTGAGCTATCTGGAGAACTACCTTGTAATCTCCTTCATCTGCCTCTCAATCGGTATGCTACATGTAGAGAATGTACAAATTTGATTTTGTTTTGTCCTTCGATGAGCATATTGACAGGAAAACGAGGGACAACAACACGATAACGCTTAAATTGGATGGTCTTACAAAACATGGGAAGTCAATTTGGATGACCCCAGATTCACTGATGGATTGAAATAATTCTCCAAGGACCATGATTTTTATATTGGGGATTTCATAGTTTTCCATCACGAAGGTGATATGGTTTTTAACGTCACCGGTTTCGGAGAAGATATGTGTAATCTGCAATATGAATCATCATCATCATCATCATCAAACGCAAAAGCAAGGTCATATTCTTCTTCTCAGATATTTTTCATAGCAACCGCCACACGTTCAAATCTGGCTATAGTGATGATATGATCCCGGAGGACGTCGAGGATGCGACCTCCAATGCGGAAGAAGACGCTGCTAGCGTGACCCGAGATACGACCAGATCAAAGGACGTTGGTCCCGTGACCCGAGCTATAGCGAAGGAGGAATAGGCGTTGATCCTACCAGCTGCTCTCGTGACCGGAGCCAAGGCTGCGAAGCTTAAGGACGCAATTATTGGAATTCTCGCGGCAGTCCATGTTCACGAAGTTTAGTTGAGTCCACGTGAAGTCACGACCCTAAGAAATGTTATCCAAGCCGAAGCCCGCCCCGCAACGGTTATTAATTAGGTAAGTGACCCGCGTGTACTCTTTTCCCTTCGTTGGTTTTGTCCCACGGGGTTTTTCGACGACGGGTTTTTAACGAGGTTGCGTGTCACTTTTCCCGAGACCTAATTAATATCTCGAGGGTTTCAAGACAAGTCCATGTTTCCATATGCACGAATTACAACATGTCTTAATGTTTTATTTTATGTTTTGTAGGCATTTATTTGTAGCCTTGCATGAAGACTACCCTTTAATGTTGCATTTAATTGTTTCATGGCCTTGGTTTATGTATATGGCCCACCCCTTTGAACAATAAATCTTTGAATCAATTTGAATCTTGAATTTTTATCTTGAATTTCCTTGTGAATTCTTGTTGTTGGTGTGTAATATCCAACAAATTCGTTGGTGTGTAATATCCAACGTCTTGTTCATTCTTCGTTGGTGCGTAACATCCTTCGGAGACGAACCGGTAAATCGAGAGCCTTCCGCAACTCTCGTGCGACCATCCGTTCCACAACCCTTTGCAACAAGGCCTATCCATTCCTAACCTAGTCTAGAGAGTCGTTCCAATCGGGATCGCGTCAAGTGGTATCAGAGCTCGTTCTAACGAAAAGGTTAGTTCAATTTGGTTTTGATCTTTCGGTCGTTCGATTATTTGTTCGATTTTTAATCATTTACATTGATGTAACTTAGGTGATGGTTCAAACCATTCTCATAGGGTTTGTGAGGTCGAGCGGTCTTAGAAGTACACGATGTAAGATAATGCTGATAACGATCAAGGAAGGGTATGGTCGGTAGATTTGAGGCCCATGAGTTGTGGTGGCGCTAGCATCAAAGGGGGTTAGAGAAAGTTTTGTCACGAAAATTGACAAAACGAGGGATGTTCCCTCACATTCGAACTGGTCTCCAATGGAGCATTACATGTGCTTTAGTATGTCCCTCCAACAGGGTCTAACAACAACATTTTTTTTTATTTTAGTTGTATTTTGATTAATTTGAACTTCCTTTTAACAACAACATTCCCTTGAACTTGAACTTAATGTTTGTATTTGGTTGGTTTTTGACTATTATTCTGGAGTTACTATTATTGTTAGTATCGGTATTATTGTGGATTTACTATAATTATGGATTTACTTTTATTGTGACCCAACATACGCTAACACACGTGACCCCTGCGACCCATGCAACCCATTTGACCCCTACGACCCTTTCACCCTTTGCGACCCTTTGACCCTTTGCGACCCTTGCAACCATTGTGACCCTTGTACCTCTGCACCCTTGGACCCCTATGACCCTTGGACCCTTTGACCCCTTTGCGACCCTTCGACCCCTACGACACTTGGAGACCTGCGACCCTTGGTCCCCTTGTGACCCTTTCACCCATGCGACCCTTGGACCCTTACGACCCTAAGACCCTTGTGACCATTTGACCATCGCGACCCTTGGACCCCTGCGACCCTTTGACCTCTACGACCTTTGGACCTTTTGCAACCTTTGACCCTTGCTACCCTTTGACCCCTACGACCCTTGGACCCCTGCGACCCTTTGACCCTTGCTATCCTTTGACCCCTTTGCGACCCTTGGATCTTTTGTGACCCAACATGCGAACCAACATACGCGACCCATGCGAATCAAGTTCAAACAAATATGAATCAAATTTAAAAAAATAATTGATTAAGTTATTTAAAAATAATATGAATCAAATACATCTTCCATTAGTCTCGGGGTACAAGGATGCTTCTTCCATTCGCAAATACATCACCAACCATCTTCTCACGCATGGAAGCAACATGCTCGTTGCAAATTTTGGGTAACTTCCCTTCATTTTTCAATATAACGGCTTCTAAAAATTTGAAGGCGTAAACACCACAGTCACTCGCGCTTTTGTTCTATGATAGACCTTCATAATACTTATACTGCCATTCATCTTCTCCAAAAGTCATGGAATGAAACCCTTCGAGTCAGAACATCTTGGGCAAAGTTGTTCTTATAATCTCAATCGTCGGATCGATATGCATCTCCTTCAACCTTCTTTGGCAGTCGTATATCGTGATGCATCGAGGTTTAAATCTACTTTCATGGCTACCAAATGATAAGGGGCGTATCGATTTTTGAGTGATGGAATGTTTACAAATGAAAACCAAGCCATCGTACTGATCCAACGGTTTGAACTTATTTCTGAATTGATAGATGCCATCCAAATAATCATTAAGAATTTTCGGCACTTCTTCCATATCCTCGTACATCCACATCGTGAGCGTCTGCATGAAAGCAATATGACAAACGTAATAATTCCGATATAGTGCTTCGAATCTGTAGACACGACCATACAGCTCAAACAACGCATTATCCAATTGCTGCAAAAAAAAGTTAACACACATTACATATGATCCAAGATGACCTCTGTGAACTTTGTGACCTTCGCGACTAATGGTTAAAAAAATTTACATCATCTTCAAGCATACGCCAGCTTTTAATATGATCTCCCAAAACTCTGACACCCAGGGACAATCTAGGTCAGATATCCACTAACGCTCTTGGTATAGTGATAACGTCTAATTTATCCTAGTTTTTCATCTTATTTCTATAGTTAGTTCATTATTTATTTGGACTTAACCGAGTTATTTAGCACAACTAAGTCTTCTTCTATCGTTTTCTTGTGTTTCATAGGAAATACAATATCGGGATACAAACACGAGAAAATGAAGCAAAACCACACTCATATCAGCTGTACACAATTATCATCCAAGACTCCTTCGATTCACAACAATGGAAATACACGGTTGGACACAAGAAATGGAAATAGTGGTTGCTGCCTCCACAAAATGGAAACTCGGTTGGCACAAGAAAGGCGGCACGGTTGGAGCAAGAGAAAGGAAACCAATTGTTGTATGACTGAAGAGAAGAAAGGAAACAGCCACTACACAAGAAGAAAAAGAAACAGCCGCTGCACAAGAAGAAAAGGAAACCGAAGAAAATGGAAACCGATAAAAAAGAAACGAGTAGAGAAGAGGAAATCAGAACATAAAGGAAAGGAGGAGAGCTTAGATTCGGCCAAGAGGAGTTTGGACAGACACACGAAGGCTGGAGGAGGATGATTTGGATCTGAAGAAAAGAAGGGAATATATGTTTTTGTTTTGTTTATGTTTAACGAGTAGTTTCGTAGCTACAAGTTAGAGTTTTGTCAATATGTAATGAAGGCTTGTGCTTATTGCTTGGTGGTTTTTAATGCTTTTGTTCTTGTACGCCACTTGAATGAGTGATTATAGGATTTGATCGTTTTCAAATTGATTGGTTGTCCTTAGTGCTTTTGTTCTTGTACGCCACTTAAATGAATATTTATAAAAGTATGATTGCATTGGGAGATGGATTAGATTTTGGAACATAGCCATGATTTGGGGTCTTAATTGATTTAGAACTTACGCCTGGTCGGTCGATGAACTCATGAATTAGGATAGAGGTTTTAATCCGTCTAGTACGTAGATATTACACAACGAGAGATAGGTAGTATGCATGCTAGATAGTGGGATAAGTCTACTCCAGCCAGTCCCTAGGATAGCGCTTGAATTCCCTGAATCTGTGATAATATCTAAGACCATGATACTTGTAAGCACTTCATTGCATTATTGTGCATCTCTAGAAACATGTGGTGTTTAGTTTATTGAATTTATCCCGTTAGTTAATATAGTCTTTACTTTGCATTCCAACCACTTGATTTATTATATGTCCTATTCATTAGTTTAATAACTTTATTGTTGCATCGGTTTCCTAGTGTTCGACCCTGGTACTACACGATCCATATTCTTGGAGAAAACGTTAGTCTAGATATTCATTACTTGAGATTAATCATATCACGTGGTTTCATCATAAATCTATCTAGATTAGTTAATGTTATACCACTAGCGTTAATGAACGAATGCTCTCGGTTTATCTGGCCCGATTCCAATCCATTGGGGTTCCACAAAATATTTCGATTCTCTACAGGTTCTTGTACCACCTTTTCTACAGGTTCTTGAACCACCTCTTTTACGGATTCTTAAACCACCTTTTCTGCGGGTTCTTGAACCACCTCTTATGCAGGTTCTTGAACAACCTCTTCTGTGGGTTCTTGAACCACCTCTTCTGCGGGTTCTCGCCCTCTTCCCCTTCCTCTCGCTGCCCTTGTTGTTGGTCCACCTCCTATGTTTTGTTCCCCCACTGTTTTTGCTCTTTTCGCTGGTGGAGTAAAACATATGGCTCTTGTCTTGCCTTCCGTGGTCTTAACTATTGTTTAATTACCGTTGGACTATCACACTCATTCAATAAAGCTCCAGCATATACATAAAAATTACTTCATTAGTTTCATCCTTCGTGACCCTGCGACCTATGTGACCCATGGGACTATCACAACCGATGTGACCCTGCGACCAATGCAACCCATGGGACATATGCGACCCCTGCGACCATGGCGACCCATGCCACCAAGGGACATATCCGACCCATGCGACCCAGCGACTCATGCGACCCATGCCACCAATGGGACATATGTGACCCTTGTGACCTTGCGACCCATGTGCACCATGCGACCCATGCGACCTTTGCACCTTTTGGACCAATGCGACCTTTTGTGACCCGTGCAACATATCCGACTCAAATGACCTTTTGCGACTCAATATTACTTACTTGGTGGTACTTCGATCTCTTTGACAGGAACTTCTAGAGTTCCAACAACACCAACATTAGCGGTGACCTCTGCGACATGACTCACTGGAGTATCCTCGGTATGAACCTTCAAAAACACCAACGACAAAATCTGCATAAAAATTATTTCATGCATTAGACTGATCCTTCGTGATATTGATGCGACCCATATGACATCTGCTATATCCGACCTATAGGACATATGCGACGCTTGCGACATATGTGACCCTTGCAACCTTTGTGACCCATGCGACCCTGTGACCCTTGCGACCCTGTATGAGAACCTTGCAACCAATGCGACCGTTATGATCCATGCGACTCTGAAACCCATGAAACCCTTGCGATCAATGCGATCCATGCAACCCATGCGACCATTGTGACCCATGCCGACTCATGAAAACTTTTGACTCAAATGACCTTTTTGATTTAATATTACTCACTTGGTAGAACTTCGACAGGAGCAACCACTGTAGTAACCTCTTCAAATATGTATTCAATTAGAGGAATGATGGCTGCAAATGTAATATTTTCAACTAATCTTGAAATGTTTGCCAAATCTTTTTCTGAGTCATCTCCAGAGTCATTTTCAGCTTCTGAGCCCACCGGCTCTTCGCTTGGCTCTTCTCTTTACACATGATATGGACGTCGAAGGAATTCAAAATCATCATCTCTCATAGTGCTGGAAGATTGGTGTCCAGTGCTCACATCTTTCTCGACAAACTTTGATTTTTCCTTGTCAATACCTCTGGATTTGCCGCCTTTGATTTTGGATTAGACAAATGAAACCCGACATCCCTTAGTAGGTCTCTTACGGCGTTGATGATTATTTTCTTCGACTTATTTATTTCCTTTATTAATTTATGCTCTATTGTCAGCTCCTTCAGCTTCAGCTTCAGCGTATCATCACCTTCTCTTTCAGCTTCATATTCAGTGTCAACATCACCTTATCTTTCTTTATCAGCTTCAGCAACACCTACACATCCTTCCTCTTCGTAAGCTTCAGATATGGGTGGAACATCTAGAACCTCTATTGCTTTTTCACCCATGCTCTTCTTCCTCTTAGTCCCCTTTCCTTTCCCATTCTCTTTATCACCAAGAGCTGCTTTTCGCGTCAGCAGTTCTTGCTTATGGATGTCCTCCCAACAAATACACTTTGGATTTTTATGTAGATGTTCCATCCATATCTTAACATCGGGATCGTTTCATCCCTCGTAATCCTCCAGATCAAAAAGTAAAGCTTCCTCTTCCTGTTTAGCACGAAGAATACTTCGAATATCGTGCAAAAATAACCATTATGACCCTTTGTGATTCTTTGTGACCCGTGTGACCCTTGTGTAATTGTTATCTTAGAATCTCCGATCTTCCTCATCAGGTCTACATACTTTGGGTTCAAATTGGATTTAACCCTCTTCTTGCACATCCTTGGGCATGATGGATCGGCATCCATAACATCAACATACCATCTGTTTCCGCCCAAACTAAGGATGGTTTTGAATGGAAGTAACTGAAACATTAAAAGAAAATGATAAGAATACAAAAAGTACGAAAACATTCGTGTTATTCGAATAATATATACAACTTACCATTAGTGGGATCATAAAACCGCCACAATGAATTTTGGTTTTGGTGATTCTCCGCTAATGTGCTTGTGGCAAGTATACACAAGCTTCTCAAATGTGTAAAGCCCCATGGAAAGCCTTCACAAAATTCCAAGTCATCAACCATATCAATGAGATCATGGATGATAAAGTTCTCTGTTGAAGGTTTGTGATCTGGAACTTGCGCCAACAACATCAAAGTTGCTAACCTCGTCTAGTCAGCAGAATTCTTTGCCTTCACAAGCTTTTCACTCACTTGTGCGGCGGTCACCTTTCCACGGTCAAAATTCTTCAGCCTAAATGTATCACCCCTTTTAGACTCCCATCATCTGGGATAGGGTCCGTAGTTCAATCCGGTAATTAGTGCATGCTCCACTATAGAGTACCATATCAGAACACCGTTTATAATGAACCACAACTCTTTCTTGTCCTGTACAACCACAGAGTGATTTAGTAGGACAGACATTTTAACATTCGTCAATGTGGACTCACCTTGGAAATGTAATAAATGCCTAAATTGTGACTCCTTGTTGAAGTAATGCAACTCATATTCATCTAAGATTCCTCGCAACTTCTTTATTGTCTTGTGAGGATAACACTTAGTGGTGATCTTTGGCATTCTGTCCATTTTCTTGAATCATAAACAAACTTCGGCTTTGGTGGCACCTGCAAAATGACCAATTAGAATACATTAGATGTTTACCGAGTTAAGCGACCCTTGCGACTCAAGTGACCTTAAGATTCAAGTGACCCTTGCGACTTAAACGACCCATGCGGCTCAAACGACCCATGCGACTCAAGCGACCCATGCGACTCAAGCGACCAAGCAACTCAAGCGACCCTTGTGGCTCAAGCAGCCTTTGCGACTCAATCGATCCTTGCAACTTAAGCGACCCATGCCACTCAAACGATCCAAGGCAAGCAACCCTTGCGACTCAATGAGACTCAAGCAACCCTTGTGACTTAAGTCACCTTTGAGACCCAATGAGTCGATTGAGTTGAAGAGGTTCATGATTCTCTAGTGACTCACTGAGACTCCTGATCCTCTTCGATTTATGTGATAAAATAAGACTCAAGCAACCCTTGCGACTCAAGCGACCCTTGCGACTCAATGAGACTCGAGCAACCGTTGCGACTCAAGCAAACCTTGAGACCCAATGACCCACTTTGACCGTGCGACTGATAAGACTCTTTGACCCACTACGACCGCGCGACTCGATGTCAATCTCTGACTCACTACGACTGAGTCACTGAGACTCTCTGAGACTCAAGCGACTCACTGAGACTCAAACGACTCACTCAGTCGCCCCCATTTCAAATCAACATACAGTTTTGATTTCAATAGCCTGCAATGTAAAACCCTAGAAATCGATCCACTTACAGATGTCATTGAAGATTGACTCCTGCTCTCTTCTCCACTACTCATTCTTACCATTTCTTTCTCACTTCAAAATTTTCTTGGTCTCAACTTGAATTTTCCTTCTCCCTTACTTCTAATTCGATCCTTGCTCTCAGCTTCGAAATCCTCTCTCGTTCTTTGCTCTTAATTTTGAAACAAATTTTCCTTTCGAAAAACTGCCAGTACGTGTGTTTTTTCACGTCCCAAAATTAAGGGCAATTTTGTCTTTTCTCCAATTTTTGTTCTATTTAATAACTATTTTTACAATGGTAGACGTGAAGTCTTGAAGCTCTACGAGGGTATCACTGATATTCTCCCGCTTTATTTAGTGTTCTCAAGAAGAGAACAAGGTCGAGAAATAAAATTTTATCTTTTAAAAACACTTTTAAAACCTTAGTTTTATTCGATAAAGACTTTGGTATTCATTTGGATTTGGTTTGCTTCTTTGGGTTTATCTCATTTAGTTTTCCAAGTGTTTCCAAAAGGTCAAATGTCGAAAATAGGAAAATCCATGGAAAATTAATTTTGTCATTTTCCCGTAACTTCATTAAAATATTTGGATCAAATTACTTATTAAGACAACGAAAAATAAACTCAAAAAATGTTTTTGATAGGATTTTTCGTTCGATTCTAAAGATTTATAGTGATACGAGTTCAAATCTTTCTGTAATTTAAAAACTCTACAGAAAAATAATTCCACTCTATTCACAATTAATGTAGTCTACATGGGCATAAATATTGTTGAAATCCTTTTTTTATTTTTTCACATTTACTTCGTTCTATAATTTTTTCATATTTTATTATATCGTTTTGCATCATTTTAGTTTCTTTTTACGTCTTTTTGGATCATTTTGTGATCTTTTAGATAATAAAAACTAAGGAGTACAATTAGGAGAAACATGAAAACTTTCTGCACAAAATGAGCATTAAAGACATATCCAATCAAAATGTTTGGTCGAAGCGCCATAAGTGCTTGGTCGAGCGTATTGAACTTGATTTCTCAAAAGTTCAAGAGGATTCGCTCGACCCAAGCATAAAGCAACTAAGCCAAGCGTTCATCCATTGTCTTTCTGTTATAAAGGAAATGTAGAATAGGATTTGCACTACAAGAGTACGTAGATCCACAACAGATGATTGAATTGCCCAACAAGAATGGTATTTTCGAAATCTTTAGCTGGTTTTCATATAGTGCAGATTTTTGCTCGGCCAAGATGCTCGGCTAGAGCAAGAAATACTCGACCCGAGCATTTTATTTGGTCCACTTTTCTTTAGTTATTTGATTTTTAGGGTTAAGACTTATGTGGCACTCGATCGAGCGATCCGATGCTCGATCGAGCGATTTGACGAAATTTTGTTAAGTTAACTTTAATTTATTTTATTATATTTTTCATCATTTTTTTGTCTTTATAATATAAATAACTCATAGTATGATTTCAAATTAAGTGATGATAATCAAGAGCTTCTTCTCTTCGCTAATCTTATAAATTTAGCTATCAAACTCTTGGAGTGATTCCAAGTTGTTCTTTGACTTACCAATACTAGATCACGAGTTTTGTGGCATTATTCGCAGTGTTTGAGGTTCTGTAGTCGGGTTGGAGTCTTGGTTTAGGATGTTATTTCTTTTGAAAGAAAAGTTTTAGGTTTATATATCAAATGATATTAGAGTCCCGTTCTTGCATTAGCTTATCCAATTTTATTTCTATTGTTTTATTCTTAATCTAGTTATTTATTCATTTAGTTTGATTTAGTTTAGTTTGGTATCAGTTTTATTTTTTTCGTTCTACAAAAAGAAAAGAAAAACAAGAAAAAAAGACAAAATCACAAAAAAGGGAAAAGAACCACAAAAAAGAATAAAAAAGGAAAAAAACGTAAAAAAACAAGAAAATGAAGGGTAAAAGAAAAAAGAAAGAGTTTAGGTAGAAATAGAAGGCTAATAGCTTAGGAAGCTTATCTTATTCACTTCGACGTCTAAATTTTTAATATTTTCGAAATTTCACTATTAATCGTTTTTGAGTTTTGAACTAAATCTAAGAGGAGAAATAAAGAGAAAGACATGCGAATGAGTGAGAAATAAATTGAGCAAAACACTTTTCTGAGAGATTGTGAGGTTCGATCATCTTCTTTTTATTTCAATTTTTTTGTTCCAACTTTCGAATGTTAAGTTCGGGAAGCCAACATGGTAAACTCGCTTACGGTCAGGAGCCGCCTAGATATAGTTGCTGAAAAATGATTTTAGGTGCATGAGGCAATACTTCAACCAAAGATTGGATCATATTAAAGAAAGAACACATGGGCTTCGCCTTGAACAAACACGGAGGAGACCATAAACAATTTGAAATTTATACCCGCTAGACATGGATGAGGAGGAGTATGTTGAAATTTTAGAACTGAGTATGATTATCACATGAGGCACAACTAACACACGAAGGATCGAATCGAGGATGACATCAAGATGGAGATTTCTATCGTCATTGGACAAAGCAATATGGAAGCATACTTAAAGTGGAAGAGGAAAACAATGATTGTTTCAAATTTCCAACAGTATTTCGAAATCACAAAAGTAAAGCTAGCTTCGGCGAAGTTCATTAAGTATGTGCTCGTATTGTTGGTTGATCACACTCACTCACCTTGGTGGTATGGAGAGAAACTAGTAGTGACGTGGGATGAAATGCGTGCAGTGATGAGACGTCGATATGCGACCTCTTATTACCATAGAGAGGTAAATAAATGCCCATAATAATTGGTTCAAGGGATTTGAAGCATAAAGAACTCCTACAAAGATACATCTAGACCAAGAGCACAAGGTACCAACAAAACCCCTATATGTAACCGTGACATTATATGTCTCAAATTTTAGGGTTGAGGTCACTAAACCAAAGAGTGTCCAAACTACGGTTAATGTTGGCATGGGTGGATGGTAAACATGTGATAGAACAAGACAAATGTTGTTGTACAAGAGGATGACCATGGGCTTCAAAACGCGGATGAAAGTTGTGAGGAACATGAGGCAACAAAGAAAGAATCACTTGTAATGCATTAAGTATTAGAATTACACGACATGGAGGAGAAGTTTACTAAGGACAAAAGGTGTGAGCATTTGAGTGACCATGAGGTCTAAAGAGAAATCTTGGCAAGGGCCTACGAAAGCACACCCGTGAGAATAATGTTTCGTTCCATGATTATGAAAGAGAACTTGATGTTTATACCTTAACTAATGAAGGTGCTTTGATGTGGTTAATCTCAAGTAATAATTACCTAGACTAACGCTTCCACAAGAATACGGATCGTGTAATACCAGGATCGAACACTAGGGAATCGATGCAACTATAAAGCTAGTTAACTAATCAATATGACATGTAAAATCAATACGTGTTTGGAATGATAAACTAACTAATTAACAGATTAAATTCAATTAACTAAATACCACAGGTTTCGAGAGATGCACGATGATGTAATGAAGTTCTAACATGATCATTGGTCTTACATATTATCACGAGTTCAAGGAATTCAAGCTCTAATATTGGAACTTACTGGCGTAGACTTGTCCACTGTCTAGCGTGCGTACTAACAGTCCCCCAACTGCATAAACTCACCCACTAGATGCATTAAGATCGGTATCCTAATCCCTAGATCCAATTGACCAACCTTGCATACATTCTAAATCAATTGAGATCCTAAATCATTACTAATTTCCAAATTCTAATCTCCTGGCATAGCTTCATTAGACTTCTATAAATTTATTCAAGTTGTGTGCAAGAATTAAAGCATTAAGAACAACCAATAATTCTGAAAACGATAAAATACCATAATCATTCATTCATGTTGGATAAAAGAATAAAAGCATTAACAACCAAGCATTAATCATTACATATCAACAAAGCTCTCTAACCCGTAGCTATTAAACTACTCGAACATGGACTTAGAAAATAAAACACGAAGAAAAATATTGTTAACATAGATAAAGAATGAAATTCCTACCTATCCTAATATCGTAGTCTTCAACAGCTCCTCCGTATTCCGAGTTCGTCGTCCCGTCCCCCGCCTTCCGGCGTGCTGCTCTCTCTCTTGTTCTCTCGTGTGTATTGTGTGGTATGTGTGTCTGTTCTGTCTGAAAATTGAGCTTTCCTCTTGACCCCCTTCGTCCTCTTTCCTCTTTCATTTCTTTCCTTCTCTCCTCCTTTCCTCTTTAGTCGTCCTTCAAATTCCTTCAGATCGATCGGTGTTGTTTCCTTTTTTGCAGCGGCCGGATTTCCTTTTTTGTTGCAGTAGTTGGATTTCCTTTTTGCTTGCTTGCGTGTTGCCTCTTCTACTCCAGAAAGTTTCCATTTTAGGTGAGCCATGTTCTTCCAAGTATTTCTCCAGTCGAAGGTTTCCATTTTACTCAAGCGGCCATCAAATTTCCATTTTTGTATCTAGCGGTTATTTCCTTTTCTTTTCAGTCGTGTGTCTCCTTCGTGATCCAACCGTTCTTGCTTCCATTTTTCTTCTCCGATTCATGATCCTTGGATGCTGACCGTGCATGGTTGATATGAGAGTGTTTTTGATTCATTTCTTCATGTGTGTACCCTAATATTTCATTGGATCTAATAACACGAGAAAATGCTAGAAGAGGACTTAATGACGCTTAATGCTCGGTAAAGTCTAAATGAATGGTTAAACTAACTATGAAAATGAACTAAAATACTATAAAAAAATAGACTTTATCAAACTCCCCCAGACTTGAACCTTTGCTCGTCCTTGAGCAAGACTAGAACTAAGCATGAGAAGAGTTAGACAACAACCGAATAATAGCACAAGCAGCTCGAAAAATCAGCCATCATACACAACAACGCGTAATACAAACATAGATTTAAACGTGCCTAGTTCAGACCTCTATCTACCGAGAGCCTCTAACCGTGCAATCCTACACATAACCTAAGTTCATTCCACTAACCCCTGGACAACATCCAAGCGATCTCCATACCTATTCTAATACGCTCACGTGAGATACCATTCTTAAGACGATCATTTTTCTTTTTCGATTCTCTTTTTCTTCTTTTTTGGTTTCCATACATTTTTTTAATAAACTGTTGTGATTACGTATCGACTCTAACCCTTAGGCTGTAAAAAAATAGCTTCAACCCATCACTTAGATTCGAACCATCAATATCGATGAACTCATGTCAGTCAGTGTAAGGCTGAAATAGTTAATAACCCAATTGGGATAAAAAAAACCTGACAAAGGAAAAAGAATACAACAGCTTATGAGCTCAAGGGACAATAGACTAAGCTTGAATACGATGCCTTGGGACTGAAGATATCAATGAGGTCGATCCAATAATGGAGATCTTTGCAAATGTTTTTACTTGTGGCTTTGGTTAAGACATCGGCTAACTGATCTGAGCTTCTTGTGTATATGAATTTAATGACGCCATCTTCGAGCTTCTCTCGAACAAAATGACAGTCAACTTCAATATGTTTTGTTCTTTCATGGAACACCGAGTTAGGGGCAATGTGAATTGCCGTCTGATTGTCACAATGAAGCACCGTGGCCTGCGAGGGTTCGAGGTCAAGATCTTTGAGGAGAGCCCAGATCCAAATGAGCTCACATGTTGTATTTTCCATAGCTCGGTACTCGGCCTCAGGCTGGAACGAGAGACCACCGATTGCTTTTTGCTTCTCCAAGTGACGAGGTTCCCCCAAAAAAATGTACAGAACCCCGTCGTTGATTTTTGGTCTTTGCGGTCACCGTCCAATCTGCATCACAATACCCAATTAGACTAGTATCGTTGTTTTTACTAATAGTATACCTTTTTCTAGAGCGTTCTTGATGTATCGAAGGATTTGGTCCACCATTTTCCAATGTTGTTCCTTCGGTGCATGCATATGATGGCTGACCAAATTCACAGCATAACACAAGTCAGGTCTTGTTATCATGAGATATATTAACTTACCGTCTTCTATATCATGAAATGGTTCCCCTTCACGCAAGTCTTTAAATTTTTCTTCGATGGGGATCTTGACCTGCTTAAATCCGAGTTTACCTGTTTCATTCAAATATATTTTCGTTGAGAAAGAAATAGATTATCATTAGATCTAGTTACTTTAATTCCAAGAAAGTACTTAAGTTCACCTAGATCCTTTATATCAAAAGTTTCTTTTAGAAAACGTTTTAACACTTTCTATTCCTTTATTATCATCACCTGTTATGATTATATCATCAACATAAACTAAGAGAACGATGATACCAGATTTGTTTCGAATGATGAACATGGAATGATCTGCCTCACTCCTCTTAAAACCATACTTTCGAACAACATCAAATAGCCTAGTTTACCAAGCTCGTGGGGACTGTTTAAGTCCATAAAGAGCACCCTTTTAGTTTGCATACGATTCTATTTCGGTTTGGAGGCTCGGGGGAGGTTTCGTATAGATATCTTCCTTTATTTCCCCTTGATGGAAAGCATTTTTAACATCCATCTGCCACAAACTCAAATTCAGGTTAATAGCAAGAGAAAAGATAATGCTAACATAATGAAGTTTAGCAACAAGGACAAAAGTTTCAATATAATCTTCCCATACTACTGATTATACCCTTGCACTACAAGACGAGACTTGTAACGTTCTACCTCACCATTATTCTCATATTTGATTTTGTATACCATTTGCTTCTAATGGGCTTCTTTTCTTTAGGAAGAGGGAGAAGGTCCCATGTTTTATTCTTTTCTAAAGCTTCTAGCTCCTCGACCATGGCTTCCTCCCATTTTGGCTTCCCTTCGGCTTCTCTATAGGTTTGTGACTCGATATCCCTGTCAATTTTACTAAGAAAAGCTTTGTGATCAGTAGAGATAAGTGATAAAGAGCAAAATTTTTGAATAGGGTGTTTAGTTGCCACGCCATTGAAATAGGGTGTTTGGTTGTCACACCATTAATTAGGATTGTGAACTCAATTCGAAATTGGTCGCCTTATTCTAGTGCTTCTCCGAGGCACTGTCTCATTTAGAATCCTTCCTTCGACTTCATCGATGTCATGAGCCTCATTTTGGTTATGATGCTTTGTTTTTCATTCTCATGATTTTTCTCAGAAGGTATGATCTCATCATGGCTTTCTTGTTCTTTATTTTCTGAGATTCTTGATCATTTTGGTCTTCATGATGCATAGGTACAATTGACCGGGGACCTGTTTCATTGTTAGTTTCCAAAATTGAATTTACTAAGTTTTTAAGGGATAAACCTATATCATTTGGTTTCGAGATTCCTTTAATCTCTTCCAAGGTGATTTTATCATGAAAGCTCTTGTCTTCGGGGAACATAACATCTCGAGACACTATTACATATTGAGATTTTGGATTGAAACACTTGTAGCCTTTTTGATTTACTTAGTATCCGCTGAACATGCCTTTACTGCTCCTTGGTTCCAACTATTTTCACTGTGAGTCAGGAACAAGAACAAACACACACAAGCGAAAGTTCAAAAGTACTCAAGATCAGGTTTTGTAGAGTTTAATACCTCAAAGGTGATTTGTCCGTTAGAACCTTTGTTGGAATTCTATTAATGATGTGACAAAAGACCTGATCCTGGTTTTCTCTCTAAGCTATTTCCACAGGATCCGCAGTATGAGGCCATAAAGAATCGAGTTCTGACCATAATTCCTTAAAATCACCCAAAGCCTAGTTAAAAGGCTTTTCATCTTGCCTTAGATTATTAAGAGTTTTCTTTACTTCATACACACGGTTAAGTTTGGATTCATTGCCAAAAACTTGTTTTAGCTCGTCCCAAAGCTCCTTAGGAGACTCTATGTGCCCATATATACGAAGTATATGAGATTCGAGGGAATTTTGTAAAACAACCAAGGCAGATAGCTTATTTTGTTCCCATTTTTCTGATCCGACACTTGAATCGACCGGTTTCACATCCGATCATATCACGAAACCCCAAAGACCTCACATGCCAAGATTGGCCTTAGCAATCTTTGTCCAAATGGAATAATTGTTTCCATTGAACAAGATTGAGATGCTTCTGGTCAAGTCCATGATGAGAGATCCGAGAAAACAAAGGGAAACAAAAACAAAGAAAGATTAAAAAGGTTTGACCGAAAAAAACTTTTGAAAGAGATTAGATTTCAAAAGGAACAAAATCGATCAAAGATTTTCCGAGATTTGATCATCGCTCTGATACCATGTAGATTTTGTAAAGAAAAGAAGATTCAGCAGAAGCAAATTTAGAAAGATTGAGAGCGAGCAAAATATCGAGAGAATTAGAGAGAATAAGATTAATTATTCTCTTATGATTTGCTTAAGATACAAAGGTACATATTTATACAACAACTCTAACACTAGAAAAGAGAAAAACATAAGTACAAATGCAAAGCACAAGTTTAGATGTATCATGCATGAGCTAGAGCGGTCAACAAGGCATAGGAGAGCGCGGAGCTCATAAATTGACATTGACCGGCTGGAACGGGATGTAGAGTGGGATGTAGCAGGACAAAACGCAGAACAAGAGCGGGACGCGGAGCAGGATGCCAAAAGAGCGGGAGCGGGACGCGGCCAATTTTCTTCATATACTTAACAAGTTTGACTAAATCAATATTCTCCCCCTTTTTGACCTTACGTTTACTCAAGCACAATATCAAAAAAAAATTCATCCATAAAGCATAAACCATGAAACATTCAGAAATCGAAAAGCATAAGTCTAAAAAACAATCAAAGTAATCAGGTCCACGTATTTTGTTCAAAACTAAATTAATTAGAGTTAAACTTCGAAACAAAACAGGGTCAGAGAGTTAACAGCTTGGATCTAACCATTCCTTTCATCCATCCATCCATCTTTTAGTCATGCGTACCCTGATCTTGAATCGTACCTTCTCATTTGCTTTAGGAAGTTATAAGATTCAAAATCATATTTTATTTGTAAACATTGATGGACTAAAGGGTCAATAGTAAAACATAAAGATGAGGAGATAATACGGTTTGTACAAAGAAGCATCTTGATGTGATTCACATATTTCTTGTGTTTTTCCGGTGATTGAGACATCTTTTTCTCGAGGTTCATTGGAATAGTTTGTACATTATATATTGGACAAATATTCAAGCCTTCCTCGGTTACAAATTAACTTTCAAACCGCTTATCAACATTGAATCAAGAAGGTAAGTATGAGTTCTTTTGATTCAACATAGCTTACTACCCTTTTATGTTGTGTCAAGAGCAATCCTTGAATCAAACAAGGGAAGGTATTGTATATTTAACATTTTTAGACAGGCCATAAGCAACAATATACTAAAAAATGACTTTACCCATGTTGAATGGAACTCCTTTGACACGGTAAAGTAGAATTGCCATTTCATTCTTCAAGGAATATGTCTCCTTTGTAAACAACTAATTTGACCTACAAATCTTGTTGAGCAGTGAAAATTCTATGGTCAATCGATAAAAATTTATTTGTCCGTTCCAAGTTGTACCTTCATTCCCTGTGAGTGTTCTTGCAACAATATCCATATCAACTGTTATGAAGGATGACCTCTATTATCTATGTTGGGACTCAGTTGGCATAAAATTTGTAAACAAGTTCTCTACTGAATTTCATGACTTTATCACGGTTCCAACCAACTTTCCCTCAACAAGCCCCAAATTCCTATAGTTCTAAATTGTGTAACATTTAACGACCTTTCTCCAAAGATTTCCTTACTCTTCATCATCTCATATCTAACTTCTTCTTCTTCCAAATAGAACTTATAAGTGAAGGCATTGGAGGCTAAAATATCATAAATGATTTTATCAAAAGTTTATTATGCGCATCTTCTTTAATCTTTTCTATTCTTTTTATCTTTGAGAAGGTTATGCATCTTCTTTTATGTCTTCTTGGTTTTTGTGCAACACTTTATTTTTAAGTAGCAATCCCTAAAATATCACTATTAAATTCAGATCTGGATAATATGAGATACACCTCAAATGAACATACTTAAATCTTGTCTCATCAAACTAGCCACTTAAAAACTTGCAGATATAAGCACAAATTCCTAACGACTTCCTTAGACATACAAAAAAATTCATATCTAATGGTATTGTAAAAATATTTGTTTTTTTCTCAACTTGTTCCTTTAATAATCAATCAGTAGTTTTTTTTCTCAACTTGTTCCTTTAATAAATGATGCCTAATCTCGCTATGTTTCGTTCTAGATGTTGCACATGTTTTTTTAAATATTTATGGCACTAGTATAGATGTGAACAAGATTTTGGATCCACCATAAATTGAACAAGGAATAACAATGAGGGACAAAACAAAAGAGCTTCAAGCAGGGTTAACGAAGACACACAATAAGGAGCAAGACGAAAGAGTTCTGAGACATGTTTGAATAGTTGGGATGAAAAGATGGCTAAAGACCCCATTAGGACAGCCAATAATGTTTAAGAAAGAGAACAAGAGGTCCTTACAACGAAAGGATCCTGAAAAGAGCAAGAAACATGAGCATCAAACAATGTTCGACTAGTTTGAACTAGTCTCATTAAAAGGATTCCAAATTGTTCATCGACCTATCAACACTAAATCACAAGTGTTGTAGCATCGTTCGTTGCGTCTGAGGTTCTCTAATTGAGTTATTGTTTGGGTTTAGGATATCTTTCCTTCAGAAAGATAAGTTCTAGTTTCTACTATCAGGTTGGTAATAAGTTTCATTCCAATTCCATCCAAAAACATGTAAGTGCCTCAGGTTAGGTTTCTTACCTTTCCAAATCTTGTCAGAAGTTTGGAATGTACCAGGTCATAAATAGACTCGATTTGAAATATAACATACAATATTGATTGCATCTGCACAAAACGAGTTGCAATTCCTTTATAATGAATCATGGTTCATGTCGTTTCCTACAACGTACAGTTTTTCCTCTCTACAACTCCATCATGTTTAGGTTTTTAAGCAGAAAACTTGTGTAGAATATCATGTTTATTACAGAAATTTATAAACATTTCATTCTCAAGATCTCATTCATGATCACTTTGTATTTGTGAGACATTTCATTTCATGTTAAAAAATTGTAAACAAAGAAAACTTATAATATAAAATGTTTTCGATTTTATTTAAAAAATTTACCAATGTAAATCTAGAAAAATCATCAACACACACAAATATGTATTTCTTACCACCAATAATTTTAGTTTGAACTGGTCTCATTCAATCCATATGAAATAATTCCAAGATCTTTTTTTAGCTTTAACTTCTGATATCTTTTTGTGATGCATTTTTACTAGTTTCCCTTGTTGATATCATTTGCAAATGACTTGTATTCCTTGTCTTGAATTCAACTTCAGCTTTCACCAGTTTTATCAAGGATCTTGTGTTTATGTGACCTAAACGTTGATACCAGAGATTCAACTCACTATGAGTGATTTTGAGACACACCGATCCTTCATTCCAAATATAGCAATTATTCATAGCTCTAGCACTTGTCAAGATAACTTCATTATTCTCATAAAAAACTTTACAACCAAGTTTCGTCAATTTAACAATAGACCTTTATCATAAAATTGACTAATACTAATTAGATTAGCTTTTAATCCTTTGACATAATAAAAGTTTTTTAAATAAATGTGTTCATCCTTTTCTATAAATCCTTTTCCTATAATCTTACCCTTTTACCCGTCACCAAAAATAGAATTACCTCTTTTGATTTCTTTGATAAATTCTGATAGTAAATCCTTTTTATCTGTCATATGTCTAGAGCATCCACTATCGAAAAATCATGTATCCTCATGGCTATCAGCAATTAAAGTGTATGCAACATTGCATCTAAGATCATCTTTTATCATCCAAAAATTTTCACCTCTTTAGCTAATTAATAGTAGGCACAAATGTGTCCTTTCTTTCTGCAATGGTAATATCGTCTAGATTCACTTCTTATTTAAAGAGGTTCAATTAATTTGTGTTGAAGTGCATCTGATAGATGTCTAGCTGACACAAAATCACGAACTCTGTGACCTGTGTTTGTCTTTGATGTTGATCCACTTTAAAATTTCTCTTTGCTTGATTTTGAGTATCCTAATCCAAAATTATTTACTCCAGTCTTTCTAATTGTTAGCAACTACTCTAACTTCTTCGTCCCATTATTTAGCATTCTCAAAATTTATTTGAGTTTACTCTAGATGTTATTTCACTTGAGATACTTCCTCTTCCTTAGCTCTTAGCTCTATGTTTGTTTCTTTCAATTGATGTTCTTTATCTTCTAGAGTTTGTTGTGTGCACTTCAGTTCCAATTCTAAATCATGATATTCATGCGACAATTCAATATTCTTTTACGTTATTCTCTTGCATGCATCATAGAAAGTTTTCATCTTGAGCTTTTCACTATTACTATCAGATTCAAATACATCTTGCTCTTTTTTACAAATTTCGTTAACATATTCAACAATTTCCAGAAATACCACAAAGGTTGTCATTTCCTCCTCTTGGATTTCAGATTCAGAATCAGAGTCAGATTTACTAAACATTACGAGCGATTTCCCTTGTTTCTTAGCTTCCACATTCATTCTTCGTATGTTCGTATCCTTTGCAACAAAAAATTTGATCTCATTAAGATCTTTTAAAAGTTCCTCCTCTTTTGAATTGTAAGACATTCTCGTTGTATATGTCTATACCCCTTGCATTTGTGGCATTTTATGCTTCCTTTTGGTTAAAAATCAAGTTCAATTACACCGATTACAATATTGTCCAATTTTTCTTCGTAGGTACTTGTTGTTTTTTAGCTATCAATCTGATGCGATTCAAGTTAATTAATATTAACCTAAACTACCCGCAAGTGCACGACATGTGTGTAGTACTCTAGGTGTCGATCCGACAGGGGCTATGCAATACAAACTAAACTCAAACTAAAAATCAAACTTACTACGAACGAAATATTGGTTTTAAGAATGAAATAACTAAAAACAATAAAATAACGAGTTCTTGACAATGAGACAAACGTTCTAGAATATGATTTCACCACAAGACTTTCGAAACCAACGATCAATCTATCCAATCATGCATTCCCAACAAGTTATCTAAGGCGGAAGATCCTAAGATAATATTCACTCTCTCTCAAGGCATAGATACATGATCTAGTCAAGTTATCCCCTACTTTCGTGGCTTACACCTTAAACTCCATAAGTTCTATGATTCATCTGATTAACCCTCAACCGCTACTACTCTACTTTCGTGACCTACTCTCATTTGTTCTAAGCCTGATCATTCGGGATTAAAATTCTCCTTTTGGTCCTTCTCCTAAGTCCCTAAAATATGCATTTACTTGGCCTTCGTAAATACAAGTCATTCAAACACTCAGACAAATAATAGATAAATGAAAACGGGAAATTGCATTTATAGATAAATCCAAAGAGGTTCCGGGATAGCCATGGGCTAATCCCTTCTCCAAAAACAAAACAACTACTCGGTCATGAGTTCGAAATCAAACAACATAAACGAAATAGATAGTTTAAGAGGCATAGATATCAAACAAAACTAGTCCCGAATTGATCTTCTAGTCTCCTTGAATGTCTCCTCTGCCAAGAGTACTCACAAACCAACTCTTCTCTCTCTACTCTCTCTCTACTTCTCTGCAACTCACGTTCCTAATGTCGAACTGAACTCTCCTCTCTTGCCCCCTTCGTTCTATTTCCTTTTTCCTTTCTTTCCTTTTCTTCTTTTTTCCTCTTTGGTTGTGTGTTTCCATTCTTGCTCGTGCATTTCCTTTAGTGTTTAACTGGCTGAAAACTTTCCTTTTTGTTGAAGATACGTGTGTGTCCTCCATGCTCGACCGTGCATCATGATCAGCCCGGTCGCGCATGCTGGTGCCAAACGTGCAGGAAGTGAACCCCATCGTGCTTGAGAATGTGATTAGTCGTGTTGTGTGTGGATGATCGATCAGGCTGTGTTGTCTTGTTAGTGAGTCCGGTCGTGCATAGCATTGAGGCCGACCGTGCATGCTCTTCAATGGTGTTGTGCGATCGTGCATTATGGGCGCCTGGGCCGTGCTAAACTCTCGGGAGTATTTTATGGATTACAGCCCGACCGTGCATGGTTCCAAGAGGGGTGCCCGACTGTGCATTGCAAGTACTCGGGCTCTGCATTACTCTCGGGGCAATTTCACCTAATTGAAACTCGATCGTGCGGTTCAACATGCCCGACCGTGTATACCTATATCCGACCTAAATTCACATCTTGCCCATTTCTTGTCCGTTTCTCGTCCCGTTTGCTCCGTTGTGATCTCCAATGCTCGTACTTTGTCTCGTGGATGTTCTTTAGCTCCGAAACGAACCAAATACGCACTAAAACCTGTAAGAACATGAAAATACGAAAACAAGTAAAACGGATACAAAATCACACGTAAACATCACATCTATCATCATAAACATCTTTAAAATCATGCGAGTATGAAAACGAGATGATCACAATCCTACATCTTTTTCCAAAATTACTGATTTTTTGATTTTCTTCTTCTGCCTAAAAATTTGTTCCTTTCGCTTTTTCTTTTGATGAACTTCCTTATTTTAACTCAAGTTCTATCTCGTAAGTTGTCAAAATACCTACAATTTCTTTAAAACTTATAGATCCAATATCTAATGTGGTCTTCATGGCCATTTCTTTTGCTTCAAACTTTGAAGGCAGATACCTAAAAAGTTTCTTTACAGTTTCTCATCCTCGTAACCTTCCCTAAGAACATATGCTTCGTTAGCAAGAGCATTCAATTTTCCATTGAATTCTTTTACATTTTCATTCTCTTTCATGGTGATTTTTATAAATTGATGCTCCAAGATGTCTAGTCTGGTCTTCTTTACACTTGGGGTTCCTTTTTGTATTGTTTTCAATTCCTCACATGCATCTTTGGTTGACTCATATTTTTGAATTGGTTTGAATTCTTCCATATCAATAGATCCAAATCAAGGTTCAAGAAAGCGTGCTAGGCGGGCGGACACCCAGCGCCTAGCGCCCAGAGAGCCTAGGCGGGACCTAGGCGGTGTCTAGGCGGTCTAGGCGGATATATATATTTTATTTTTATTTAATGTAATTATAATATAAATATTTAATTCCAAATATTTATAAATACTTAATTTTATGAAAAAACATATAAATATATACAGTTTAGTATTTATAAAAAATATTTATAAGTATTAAATTCACAATATCAAACTTACAATGATAAACAATATAAAACAAACAAAATATAGAAAATGGTTGTCGAGTGAGGATGATGTTTGACCAAGACAAGGATAAAGGCGAGGGTGAATGCGAGAGATGAAGCCAATGATGGAGATGAAACAAATATGAAGATGAGAAATGAAGGAAATGACAAAAGATGAAGACGATAACAACATATGAGAGAAGATAAGGAAAAAAAGGATGAAGGCAAAGACGAGAATGAGATACGAATGCAAGGATAAAAGATTTAGATGAAAACAATAAACTATGCAATAGATAGAAGAAGACAAATGAAATGACGATAGGAAAGTCGATAAAAGATAAACGAATGGATATATGTCATTGTTAGTTTTTTTCTTTAAGTACCAAAAACAACGTCGTTTTGACGTCAACTTTTTTTTTAAAAAAAAAAAGGACCGCCTAGAAATTAATCGGGCGGTAAGGGGACGCCTAGCGCCTAGGCGGAGCCTAGGCGGCGCCTATGCGGGATTTTTAGAACACTGATCCAAATATAGTTGCAAATACCTTGGCATTATAGGTGGAACGTCGATTTTTCATAGGTGTCCAATCTTTAGCAGACAAAGCGAAGAACCTTACCAGGGCTTGACATTCCAAAGTAATAGGAATTAGACCTAAGCCAATTATCGATAACCTTTCCATTTTGATTTACAAATATTGGTGGACTCCAACATTGTTTCACAGTCCTCCAAGCTTCTTCATCAATTCCACGAATCATAGTTTGCATGTGCACCTTCGTGTAACCATAGTTTATTGAATTTAGTATTACTGGTTTATCCAAAAAAACTTGTGTTGTTCATACTTGCCTCTTTGAATCTATCACGAAATACTCGTGACCATCTTTGATATGACTTGTAAGTGTAAGTATGTATAAACATAATAAAAACCGAGACAATAAAATTTTCGAGTAAGCACACTTTATTTATCAACTAACAAATCTAATCACAACATCATTCTGTTTGAGTTGCAATTGGTCAGTAGTATATACTCTCCCGGACTCGGATAGATATGCGATAATAAAGTTCCTGACACTTGGCTTCTCAGAATTATGATAAATTCACCGAAATCTTTAAACACGATCTATGTTTTCTAAAATGTTCCCTCTCTGATATCACTTAGATTCAAGGAAGTACACACTCGATTAGCCTTGTGACTTTCTTTCTATCCTTTTATTTGTAAGTATATATTTTCTAGGAGACTTGTTTTAGCTCCTTTTATAACCTCCAATCCTAAAAAATCCATCTACAATCAAATAAAATAAAAAACATAAAAAATTAAATAGTGTTAATCAAATCCTATTTAAAATCTCACAAAAATCCCTAAAAATATGATTAGTTTGACTAAATCAATATTTTTAAATAAGTAGATTTCGAGGCGATTCATTGTAGAAAATGTAATTTACTCCATAACTAATTTTATTAATCTAAACTTTTAGAAAACACAAAATAATAATTACATTTATATATTTTAGTTTCATGTAGAAAACATTTGATTTTACAATAAAGTTTTTGTTTCATTAATTGTAAATAATAAAAATTTGTAAAAAATAAATCCAAAATACAAATTTTCGACCGACGAAAATGATGAAACAAAATGGCGAGCACCAAACCAAGTAAATAAGAATATCCTTTGGTCTATCAGATGATTCCTTTGTATTAATTTCTCATTTCATCCGAACAAACTGAAAAAAAAAACCCAATGAACTGAAAACAAAACCCTTAGCTACAACTTACAAGCTTCTTCTTGTCTGACATTCTCGAGTTCGAACAAAATCGAAATCTCTTCTGGGTAAAGAATCTTTTTCTATTTAGTTATTTTCTTTCTCTTTCATTCTTCCCGATTGATTTCTTTTTTCTCATTCAGTTTAGTTTTTGTACGACTCTTCTTGGAAATGAAAGGAATTGAAGTTCCATGTTGTATGGTTTCAGTTAGGTTTTATCTGAAATTCACTTTCCCTCTCATAATTGTGCATTTTATTGCTGTCTCTACTCTAATAGCTGAGGGTTAAGCACTTTGATGCTTAGGATAAGATTATTGTCTGCTTCCAAAAAAATGTGGAGGTTGTTTCTGTTTTATACTTTTCAAAGAAGTTATATTATTAAATTTTCAGCTTTTAGAAGTACAGACTTCAGGTTTGAGACAAGACTTTGATGTTTTATGTCTTAAAGATGATTCCTTTTTATATGTGTGTGTTCTGTGTTTGAAAGTCTGTGCTTTTAGGTGTACAGACTTCATGTTTAAGCACATTGGTTCAAAGGATAAGATTTTTATTTACTTGCAAGAGTAATATAAAGGTTTTCCTACGTACTTTGAACTCTCTTAAACTCGACAAATTTCAGTTTTTAGATGTACAGACTTCAAACTTGATACAGTAGTTTCATGTTCTGTAACCCAAAGCTGATCCCTTCTAATATGAGTGTGTTTGGTATTGTGATGACAGATCATAGTATTAGCAACTCATTAAGTTTGAAATGAAATAAAGAGATGGAAAATTCTTGAGTTAGGCTTTAGCCAATCTTCTGGGTAGAACTTAGTCATATTGATTGGTGATAAGGCTGGTTTTGGTTCCTGGAGGAATTCACCTTCTCCCAGGGCTTGGTTCCTGACATGGATACATTATTTTGAACCCGGAAATGTGTAAACTTGAATTGTGTTTCATTCCTGGATGCTATCAATTATGTTTCATTCGGGTGGAGTTTTAACCCTATTCTATCTTTAGTTTATATATCGTGATACGTTGTCTAATGGATGGAAGTATTTGGGAAACTAATTAGGGGGTTACCCTTTTTTCTAGCATAATAGATTTGTATACCACGTATAGCTATAGAGATTATTGTGGGATGGAATTTTCGATTTGTCTTTCTTCTTCGTTATTTATTGTTTGTTTCTTTTGGTTTCTGAAGGAGTTGGTTGATTGATTTGGAGGGTTTGGTTAAGGCATAGAAAGAATCTGGACCAAATTATTACTAAGCTCCTTTAGAACTCGACCTGGTGGTTCTTTTTACGTTCACTGAGAAATATTTAGTTGTTGTGTGCATAATATTTTGCTTATTCTCTGAATATTACGAGACGATTTGCCACATGCATTTCTCCTAGTCAGTGTTTCCCCCTTTAATTTCTCTTGCTCTTTTCTTCTGTAAACGATTTTGCAGGTGCATGTGTTTGTTGTTGTCCAGAACCAACCATTGATATGGCACAGGTGCTTTCGGCGTCATGCCCTTCAAATGTTTTCCTTACCAGCAAGATTTCTGTTCAGTCGTTCACTTTAGGGCAGACCCTTTGCCCTACCTTCTTCTCTCCCCAAATCTCAACGTCTCCTTTCAAAGGACATGTCCTGCAAGAGAAAAAATTGATAAGAAATTACACTGTTCGAGCGACTGCCTCACCTGTGAGCCAACAAGCACCGCCTCAAGCATCAACCAGTGGATCATCATCCAAGCCCAAGCGAGTTATGGTCATCGGGGGGGATGGTTATTGTGGCTGGGCTACTGCCCTCCACTTGTCCAACAAGAATTACGAGGTTGCCATTGTTGACAACCTCGTAAGGCGTCTGTTTGATCACCAACTGGGTCTAGACTCTTTGACACCTATAGCATCCATTCATAACCGAATCCGCCGCTGGAAATCTTTGACAGGGAAATCAATTGAGCTCTACGTCGGGGACATTTGTGATTTTGAGTTCTTATCTGAAGCTTTCAAGTCTTTTGAGCCTGATGCAGTTGTCCACTTTGGGGAACAGCGATCAGCACCTTATTCAATGATAGACAGGTCCAGGGCCGTTTTTACCCAGCACAACAACGTTATTGGGACTCTGAATGTCCTTTTTGCTATTAAGGAGTACCAAGAGGAGTGTCATCTGGTAAAACTCGGGACAATGGGTGAGTATGGGACTCCAAATATCGACATCGAAGAGGGTTATATAACAATAACCCACAACGGGAGAACTGACACTTTGCCATACCCCAAGCAAGCTAGTTCCTTTTATCATCTAAGCAAGGTTCACGACTCGCACAACATAGCTTTTACTTGCAAGGCTTGGGGCATTAGAGCCACCGACCTCAACCAGGGAGTTGTTTATGGAGTCAAAACTAATGAGACCGAGATGCATGAGGAGTTACGCAACAGATTTGACTATGATGGTGTGTTTGGAACAGCACTAAACCGGTTCTGTGTTCAGGCGGCTGTGGGTCACCCACTTACAGTATATGGCAAAGGTGGTCAGGTGAGACTGTTTGCATGAAAAGTCTTACTTACTATCGTTTGGTTGGATGCTACTTTATGAAGCTTTTTTTTCTTTTGCTTCGGCTTTTATAACGATACATTGTTATGCATTTGGATCTGTTTTCTGTTGCAGACAAGAGGCTACCTTGACATAAGAGACACGGTTCAGTGCGTGGAACTTGCGATTGCAAATCCTGCAAAATTTGGTGAATTCAGGGTGTTCAACCAATTCACTGAACAATTTTCAGTCAACGAACTGGCTTCTCTCGTCACAAAGGCAGGTTCGAAGATTGGACTTGATGTGAAAACAATAATGGTGCCAAATCCGAGAGTAGAGGCTGAAGAACATTACTACAACGCAAAGCACACAAAGCTCATGGAATTAGGACTTCAGCCTCACTATCTCTCAGAGTCCCTCCTAGATTCGTTGCTCAACTTTGCCGTTCAGTTCAGGGATCGGGTTGATGAAAAGCAGATCATGCCTAGTGTCTCGTGGAAGAAAATGGGTGCCAAGCCAAAGACAATGACTGCCTAAGTAGAGATACTGAGAGTAAATGAAAAGGTGAAAGATCTGTTCAGGTCATGTTATGTTTGTCATACACTACCTTGATTACCAAATAGTGCAGAGATTTTATGCAGTTGAGAGATGTTCATGTGTATGTGAATTTCCAAAGATGAGATTACTAATAGATCTTATGTCTTACGAGAAAGACTACATAAAAACAAGAAAAAATTGCTTCTCTTTTGAAATGGTTAATACAACCACAGATGATGTGATACCAAGTGATTCTGAAACTGTGACCAAAACTCGTAAAAACTTAAATGGGGAGTAAAACAAGGAAAAAGACTAGTTAAAAGCCGTAAAAAGAGGGCAATAAGACAGACAACATATTTCAAGTGGAAATGCATGTGTTTCAAGACAGGATCCTGAGATGTCTGTCTCTTTGTCTACCTCCTCTTCTCCCTTTCAGAATCCTACAGATGTAGTCTCTTTCTCCGCCCTGCTATGATTTATTCTAAGATCTCGAGACAAACGAGTTGTTTCTGAACAAAGGTCCGACTGGTGGAGTCGCCAAAAAACGCAAACGTTTGTGTTTTCTGGCGACATTTAAAGCGACTGGTGGAAACGAAGGAAACGCATACGCCACAAAACACAAAATTTGAAAATCTTCATAAATTAGTCGACTAGTAGTGCTTTTTGGTTTCTGATTATAGATCCATTTGCTGAAATTGGAACTGGATTCTTGTAGTTAGGGTTCTTGGTCCGTGACATCTCAGCATAGTATTACTCATCCTCAGTTCTAGTTATTGGACATGTGGAGTTGGCAACTATTTCTGCACTTTCTAACGAATCTATGTATCATTTCATGTAATAATATAGAAGAGACTAACTTTGGAGATACCAGAAAGCAATAGTAGCAGGACAACTTGTTGGGATGAGCTGGGATTCATGGAGTGTCTCGGTGTTTTTTCTTTACAATAGAGAGAAGAGTATAACATTCGGACAATAACTGAAATTTTCTCTCTATATCTGCCATTTCAATTAAGGGTTCTCTGGCATCTATGTAGAATGATTTATAAGGTCTGTTCGTTCCTTTTTCCCTATTTTTCTTGTTCTAGCTCGGCTAACTCAACACGGTTTTGTTCAGTTTTGTTCCCGGTTTTGCTTGATTAATTTTGATCTACTTATCTATCTTTCTATGTGTTGAAAACATGTAATTAGTTGCATCTATCTAATGTGTAAAATCTCCTTCTTCGAACTATATTTTGAGCACTTGAATATATTCAAACTATATTCAAGTGCTCATGTTACTTTCTCAAGTGATGTTGTCTTCTCTAGCCTTTAGCTCAGCATTGTTGGTCAAGGGCCAAGTGGCTGGTCGTATATTGATCCAACTTCTTATTTTGAATTCGTTTCGCTAATTAAGTCATGATTTGTTTTTGTTGCAGCAAGGACACATGGTCTCGGGAGGTGGTGAATGCGAGAAAAATAAGGTAAATACTATTTTTTATATATGCATTAATTTTGTTATTTGAATGACAATTTGTTGTGATAGTGATTCAATTTGGGATTCGTAATTTTTAGAAAGTATTTTGGTCGAATCGGATGACTCATATGTTATGCTAGATCTCTATGTATTAGAGAAACAAGCCGGTCGAGAAATACGAAGAAATAGAAACGTCCTCTTTATTAATCTATTAGATTTTGAGAAGTTTTTTTATGCTAAGACATTTATCATATTTGGTTTTACGTATGAGTTTGAACTTTGGAACTTGAATGTATTATTTTCTAGTTTTAAGACGTTTATTATATAATATTTTACTTTTGGATTTTCTTTTGAAATTTGAAAATATCTCAAGAAGAATAAAATGAAGATTTGTAGGCAATTGTAGAAATCATTAATGGAGACGATGGAGCATTTAATGCGTTTATTGGCATATAAATCCGGTTAGATATTGTATAAAAGAAAAAATCAGAACTGAACCAGCACGATGAGTACGGATTATGCATCAACTGAACAATGTCTTCATTTTTTACGTATGATGAAATCGGTGTTTCATAGTCTTTTAAGAAAACTCAAGGAAGAATTTCACAAAGTTGGTGCTGAGGTGGCTTTGGGTATGACTTTGAAGATATTGGGACATAACATATCACAGAGAGTCATAGCAGCGGATTTCCAAGTTTCTCATTGGATCGTGACAA
The DNA here is from genome assembly GCA_036759665.1 of Gynandropsis gynandra. Taxonomy (NCBI): domain Eukaryota; kingdom Viridiplantae; phylum Streptophyta; class Magnoliopsida; order Brassicales; family Cleomaceae; genus Gynandropsis; species Gynandropsis gynandra. Next base: position 25,816,241 of record CM071874.1, read on the forward strand.
ATAAGTTTGAAGAAGTACTTGCTACCTTATGTCGACTACATGCGGATAATGTTTCATGGAAACGAGAAGATTTTGCTGAAATATCTCCGATGCTTCTACACGATAGAAGATATTTTCCATATTTCAGGGATTGTATTGGAGCTTTGGACGGAACTCATATTCTAGTACTCGTTAGTGGAAAAGACAAGATCACATATTGGAATCGTAAAGAATATACATCGATGAACATCTTGGCAGTATGTGATTTCATAGCAACGGATTGTAACGGATTATCGATGAACATCTTGGCAGTATGTGATTTCAAGATGAGATTTATTTACACACGGATTGGAGTTTCAGGATGTGCACACGACACGAAGATACTAACAGAGTGTGCACGACATGATGAGTTCTTTCCTTTTCCAGATTCAGGATAATATTTTATAGTAGACTCTAGTTATCCTAATCGAAAGGGTTTTATGGCTCCTTATCCAGGTGAACCATATTACCGTAATCAGTTTTCTGGACGTCGATCAAGGACTATGCTTGGATATTTAATAAGAGACATTATGCATTACGTTCAATGATTGAGGAGACGTTTGGAGTTTGGAAAGGTAAATAGAAGATTTTGAAAGGTCCACCTCGTTATAGTATAAAGATACAAGAAAAGATTGTTGCGACTATCATGACACTTCATAATTTCATTCGAGATTCTAGTGAAGATGATATTGATTTTAATGTTACTGAGACTACTAAGGATTACACATCGGAACTCAGTGGAAACATGTCTCCATCACATGATGATATTACTATTGATAGATTTTATGATGCAACTGTTAATATTTATATGTCAAACATTAGAGGTTGAATAGTACGAGAAATTTGTGATGCAGAGCGCTAATGTTAGAGATATAATTATATTTTATGGTTTATATGTATTTGATATTTTAGATATTATATTTTATGATTTATATGTATTTGGATTTTTTTTAGATATTTTGTTTTGTGGTTTATATGTATTAGGATCTTTTTTAGATATTTTGTTTTATGGTTTATATGTATTTGGTTCTTTTTTTAGATATTTTGTTTCATGCTAATTTTGAGATCGATGATTTTCTAGGTTATGTTTGTTTGTTTTGGAGTTTACCATGTTGGTCTGTTCTGCAAAATCATGAAGAACTTCTTAACTTTCATGACAAGATTTTAGGTTTTTCAATTCCATCTTGGGGTTGTTGAATGGTTCATTTACGAAGTAACATCGTTCTTTCCCTTTCTAATAAACTCATGCAAATCTTGTGCGAACTTGCTTAGACCACTGCACCTATCGCCAAGTTTAAATATTGGATTCAACCATATACTTTATATACTAATATTTAAAATTTATATACAACGAACATTACAACATCACCTTGAATTACAACAACTATTAAAGCTATAACATACCATTTATTATTTCTTCATGTTTATAAAGCGTTATATAAAAAAAGTATCATCCCGCGCATCGCGCGGGTACTTTTTCTAGTAATAATTAAAAACTATATAAATAAATTCTTTTATTAATAATTAACTATTTTGATAATTTTGCTCAAAACCCAATGGCATCAATTTTCTACCATTGGCTTCTAGTCGTAGTCAACCGCAAACGTATCGTTTCTACCATTCAGACAAAATGAAACAAAACGCAGCCAAACATAAACGCAAACACCGCCAAACGGAAGCGCAAACACTATATTTTCTCCAGTCGGACCCTAAATTATCGATATACACATCCCAATACAATACGAATTTCAGCTAGAAAAAGCCCCCCTAAATTATCGATATACACATCCCAATACAATTCGAATTTCAGCTAGAAAAAGCGCTCTACCACAGGTACTTTATTTCAAGAACCCACAGGAGCCATGTCTTTGGCTTTGGCAGCAGCTGCAGCCGCTGCAGCTGCGGAAGATGCTGGGTTAGGAGTTGATTGAGGCACTGGGTTGCTTTGCTGAGAGACCACCTCTTGATGTTTTTGCGGTTGTGGAGACTTGTTGACTTGAGCAAGCAATGCTTTTATCTGAGTACCTGTTAGCGTCTCGTGCTCGAGCAAGGCATTTGCAAGGGCATGCAGCTCCTTGTCGTAGTTTGTGAGAATAGTTTTTGCATTGTTATAGGCCCTTTCCAAAAGGTGTTTTACCTCTTCCTCGATCAGAAGCCTCATCTCGGTGCTCATGCTCTTACCATTGTCATCGTAGTTGTGTGTCACCAGACCCACCTCTTTGCTCATACCGAATTTCGTGACCATTGCTCTTGCAAGTTTCGTCGCTTGCTTAAGGTCTGAGGAAGCACCTGAAGTGACCTCATTTTCACCAAAAATCAATTCTTCAGCTACCCGGCCTCCCATGCAAACGTCAAGCCGAGCAAGCATCTGCTTCCTGGATATGCATGTTTCATCTTTTTCCGGCAACTGAGAAACCATGCCAAGAGCCATACCACGGGGTATAATGGTGGCTTTGTGGACTGGAAGAGCACCATCAGTGTGGATCGCAACAAGGGCATGACCACCCTCATGGAAGGCAGTCAGTTTTCTCGACTCGTCAGAAATAACTGCTGATTTCCGTTCACTTCCCATCATTATTCTGTCCTTAGCAAACTCAAGATCAGCCATAGTAACTGCTTTTGAACCATCCATTGCAGCTTTAAGAGCAGCAACATTTACCAGGTTCGCCAAATCAGACCCCGAAAACCCAGGTGTTCCACTAGCGATGATCATTAAATCAACATCATCAGCCTTCAGAACCTGCAAGGCAGTAATGCCGACGATTAACCAAAGGACAAACATCTTACAATTTCCACAATAACAACTTCCACTCAGAACCAGTTATACATATGCCGCCAGCCAAGAAAAAGCCATAAAGAAATATCCCATTTGCTTCCAAATCCCCAGTTAGAGTATTCATGCCATATAGATCATGGATGGTGTAATGTTTTAAAATCTCCAGGTCTAGTAATTTAAACTGAAGAATCTTATTTTTCTCGTCTTTTGGCTAAAATTGGGTACCACTTAATTCTGTTCACTACCAATAACAAAGATGCCATTGCTTTTTCTTGGAGTCCAATGTACAATAACTTTATATACTGCGGTTTTCAAGGACTTGCACAAGCAATTCTAAGATATGCAAACACTAGTAGTGGAAGCAAGTAGCGTTACCTTTGACATGTGAGACTCCAAAATTTGGCGGCGACCTTCAACATCTGGGTTTGGTACAACAATGTGGCGATCAAACCTCCCAGGTCTCACCAGAGCCTTATCCAATGATTCAGGGAAATTTGTGGCAGCAATCACAATAATTCCTTCATTTTGTTTGAAACCATCCATTTCAACCAACAATTGATTCAAAGTCATCCTCATGTATCGCTGGTGCTTGGGATTACGGCTTCCTCCAATAGCATCTATTTCATCGATAAATATAATACAAGGAGAACACTTCTTAGCAGCAGTGAAAAGATCTCTCACTCTTCTGGCTCCCACACCAACGAACATCTCTTCAAACTCACTACCACTGCAAGAGAAGAAAGGTACCCCAGCTTCTCCGGAAATAGCCCTTGCAAGCATAGTCTTTCCCGTTCCAGGAGGACCAACAAGTAGTACACCTTTTGGGAGCTTACCTCCCAAACGAGTGAACCTCTGTCATATGAAATGAACAACATTCAAAAATGAATTATAAGTCTCTAGATGAATCTAGGAACAAAAGTACGGGAAGGAATTGAGACTTCAGCAAGAAGTGCTATTGACTATAAATTGTAAAGGTCAACCCCTCAGATAAGGTAATAAAACATGTCGCTGAAATGTTAAGAGCATATACCAATATGATTACTAATTATCAATTTCCTTTATGACTAATTCATCAAGTGAGTTTTAAATTTAAATAACTCATTACCAGATCAAGCGAACATCATTTAGGAAGATCGTGCCACTTTTTGTCCATATTTGCTGGAATTTTTAGCATTTTAACTGCAAAATCAGTTCTTACCTTGGGGTCACGAAGATAATGCACAATTTCTTGTAGCTCTGCCTTCGCTTCATCAACACCCTTTACATCACTAAATTTTGTGTTAGAATCCAAGCTCGGTTGCACCTCCTCATGCAAACGAACTCCTAACACGTGTCAACAAAAAATAAAGTAAAAAAACACTCATTCAACATAGCCTATGCACAACCAAGAACTGACAGCATTTAAACTACCTTTGCCAATCCATTTGTCCTCAATAAGTGCAGCGATACCAGAAATAACTAGAAAACTGACTGCAATGTATCGAAACGTAGTCCATAGCTGCTCTTTGATTTTGTCTCTTACATTTGCTACCGTATGGATAGGTGCGCTAGCAGTTCCGAGGACACCCTCTTTTACTGATTTTCCCACGTTTCCAAAAGCTGATAGACCTTCAAACCCAGCTCCCCCCTGAGAAGCACCAGCAATACCTTTGAAAACACCAGCATCTTAAACTTAAGTAAGCTATATTAAAGTTGTATATGACAATACTTATTCTGTAGGCTGTACGATGAGTAACATGCTACCATGACACGTTTGAATAACAAATGGTCATTCTATACAAAGAAACCAAGGGATAATTAAAGAGCGTGGTAAGCACTTTACTACAATACCAAACATATGAACTCAGCTGGAAGACAAGTAGGCACAGTAATAACTCACACACAAGACAGCGAGGAAAAATCAGGATCATAAGGATAGTCTCTTTTCTACACTAAAGAACAAATATAAACCTACATTCCTTTCATCATTTCAATAAACTTTTGGGATAAAATGAAAATACCTCTACTGAGTCACAATATATCTTACAGAATCAGTGACAATACACACGGCTCAAAGATTGGCATGTGAAGGAAAAAAGAAAAATCAATTTCAAAAACTAAAAACCAATAACTGGCTCAGGAAATCACTTTCCTCCAGCCTATTTTCCTTCCCTACTTTAATCGCAGTCAACTTATCTCGAATCAAAGATAGACTTCTTACACACCTCTTTGCAATGTTCGAAGCAACTCACTTTCATCCAGCCTGTCAACCTTGACCAATGCCTTAATGTATTCGGATAGTGCAGAGGGATTTGAATGTAAAGATGGATGCTTCTCAAATATTCTAATAACAGCTTCAGGGTTATTCCTTCCCAGATGTGCAACTGCATAGGCTTCAACTGTGTCACGCATTTTGCGGGAGAAGCTACCAACATAACTTGACCGAGACCTTGTTTGCAGAGAGGAAGCTCGACCACCTGTGACTATAGAACAGGCAAAAAGCAATAGCATGAGATTTGCAAGCCTCCAATCAATATCTTACAGGCCATAAATTAAACAGAGTTCTAATCAATTTAAGAGAAAGAAAAACAAACATAATATCTTTTGCATAGCCAAGGATAGAGAAAGCACTAAAACATTTCCTTGGAAACAAATGCTGCTGCAGCCAGACTGACTTCTAGTGCTAGCAGTAAAAGCCAATGCATTCAATTCTTTTGACCCATATGCCTTCAAAGGTTGACTTTAAATCATTACCTCCAACGAATCCATTGGGGACAACAGAGCAACTTCTGGCGAGTAGATTCCTTAAACTTCTCAACTCCGGTTGAGTACTTGACACCTGTCACAAATTCGGGAATCAATCACACAATGGAACAGAACATTGCACTTAGTATCTACTATCTGAACGTAACTCTTGAACAGAGAGAACTTATATCTTTATGGAAATGAAATTCTCTCAGCCCCCTCTGAGCCTAGATTTGCTGTTCCACTGAACATAATAGAAATCAAGAACATGTCTGATTATTTGAATGAAACCCGAAAAAGAAAAAGTCTTCAGCAAGAGATTGGAGGGTTTGCAAGATATAATATTCCATTAAGATGAGAAATGATACTAAAAAAATCATCAAACTCCAAAATAAATTCCAAAAGTTCACCAACTCCGAAGATATCCTCAGTAGAATCACAGATCGATAAAGAGGAAATCAAAACGAACCTGCATGATTAGGTGTCTCCATGCCATCTTTTCCACGGAATGCTAACAAAACCCTTTTCTTCGAACGTCGTAAACACTCGTTCGGCCTGTTTGGTTAGTGGAAAACCGAAGGAACATGAAAGAGAGCAGCAACAGGTGCAACACGCACAAGATGTGTGTAGGTCGTCCCCGAGAGAGCGAGAGCGAGAGGAGAGAGAACGTGTGTTTCTGTAAATGACAGAAATGCCCTCAGAGGAGGATCAGATGTTTTCGGATGGTCGGATTTACCCCTCATGGATACCGCGATGAAGTGGGCTTCGTTTTGGGCCCATGAGATTAACGCTTAACTATTATAATATCTGTTAGAAAAACAGCCTATTCCCCCCTTGATTTTTATGCTTTAGTCTTATTTCCCTCTCGATTTTGACCATCGTCTTATTCCCCCCTCGATTTTCAGTTTCAGCCTATTTCCCCTTCGATTATCATATTTTAATCCTATTCCCCCCTCGATTTTGACCTCATCCTATTCCCCCCTCAATTATCAAAAATCTGCCTAAAACCCCCTCCGATTTTGACTCAATTTTGACCAAATTTTGATTTTAATTTTGATCCAATTTTGACCCAATTTTGACTCAATTTTGATTTTAATTTTGACCCAATTTTGATTTTAATTTTGATTTTAATTTTAATTTTGATTTTAATTTTAATTTTAATTTCAATTTTGGTTTTAATTTTGATTTTAATTTTAATTGTAATAAATCAAGTTATTCGTAACATATAAATCCTACCGTTAACCATCAAAGCATAATTTTTTTTATTTAATATTATCCCAAGACATCCTAAAATCGAATCAATAATTATAATCGACTAATTAATTAATTTTCAATTATATCATTTATTTTGATCTATCAGTAAATAATATTAATAAATATTTTTACACATATACTTTTTATATTGATTTTAATATCGAAATTTGATTAATATCTCATGACTAATAACTAATTGGCAAAATCCTAAACCCTAAACCCAAAATCGAATCCAATTTCGTCAAAATTATAATTAGATTGGGATTAAATCGAGTCAAAATTGAGTCAAAACTAGGTCAAAATTGAGTTATATTTGAATCAAAACTAAAATTAAAATTTGGTCAAAATTAAAATCAATTTTGACATAGTTTTGACTCAATTTTGGACTCAATTTAACTTAATTCGGATT